>BMAC01000222.1:962261-975097 GCA_014905375.1 Phtheirospermum japonicum | reverse complement strand
ATTGTCAGTGTAATCCTTGGACTGGGAAGTGGTCTTCGAATGCCTTCCCCCTTCCCCCACCCCCCTCTTTTTTTCGTTTTCCTGTCATATTACCATCATTCAATCTTAGAGTGGTTTGTTTTGCTGCAGCCGGATTTGAGAATGATACTAATTGAACAGTCAAGTTTTTTCCTTTAAAATGCGTACTGGCTAGCCAGTATTTTATAGCATTTTCCGTTATGGAAGAATTATTAACTGCTATTCATTAATTTAAAACTTATTTATTTTCTCGATGTTTTATTCTTTTTATGTCCGCATAGTAACTTAGATATAATTAATGTGCAACATATGTTCAAAACCTTAAAAATATTTCGCGTTTGGTGCACAAATGTGTTGGTGAGCTGTCGATTGTGAATTCAACTCCTTTTCTTTCTTGCTGTTTTTGTTTTCTTTTTATGTTTGTTATTATTATTTTTCGGAACCAAGTGGCATGCAATAAAGAACTGTAGATGGCTCCAGGGTGACCGCTGGAGCAGCAACACACTCATCAGAGTATGATCACTCTTCAGAGGTAAGTATTTAGCGAAGAGACAGTCAACTTTGAATGATGGCCAGTGAAATATATGTATTTAACGATAAAATTTATTGTTAATTTGTTGTTTAGGAACAAGTTAGGATGCCAAGAATGGGAGGTGGTTCGGGTGAGATATCTGAAGCAAAACAGGTCTGTCCTCTCTCTAATTGCATTTATCGATGCTACATGGGAAAATTTTAATCATACATCTATATCTATAGATGTATATTGTGAATGTGAATTTTTTTTTTTTTTCCTTTTTCTTTTTGAAGTTTAATCCTGCGTTTACTCTTTGTACAGATGCCAATAAAAAGATAAGGTTTGGACAAAGATTCCTGGATGCCTGAAGGGTGGGTTAAAAAACAGAGCCAGCGGTCGCTTAAAGGGAAGTTCCCACAGGCAAGGTTGATAAGGTAAAAAATTGGCATATTATAAATTCTTAGGGGAGACACACTAGAGGGAGGGCCTTTGCAACCAAAATCATAAGTTTATCACAAAGGAATATACTGTCTGGTTTTTATTAAAGTTTAATAACCTAAAACTGGTGGATCAAAAATGTACTCCTCAACTGTGTATAAGAGTGTCTTAAATTTTCTTTATATATATATATATAGCTAGAGTGCAAAATATGAGCAAACAATGTGAAAAACTAAAAGTAATATTTTCTTTTCATGTGGATGCTGACATATTATGCACCAGGTGTAGCAGGAGTATTCAGATCGAAACGTGGGTACAAATGGCGCCAATTACCTTTCTTTCCTCATTTATGTAGGTGTTTTCATTTATGACCCTCAAAATCGCTGAAACATGTTGAAAATGAGGTCCTCATACACTCCAAGCTCTTCATCAATGAGCACGGGAATTTATTAAATTTGCTTATTAAGAGTTTTTAACATCATACTCGATTCCTTTTCTGCAGGAATTTGGTCAGTATAGCATCATATGCATTGAAGACAGTGTGAATGAATATGCTAATGTTGTTCCTCAGTTTTAAGGCAGTTGAACAATCCCCCAGCAAAGCTGTTGTGTCGTGAGAAGAGACGAGACGAGAGGATTTGAAGAGGGAGGAGACCCTGGAAATCTTGAACGGTCATATAAATGAGCAAGATGAATTAGCATAAGAAAAGGGGATTGTCTTGTAACAGATTAATATTGTTAGTGGAAGGATTTACTGACTGCTATTCATTAATTGGAAACTTATTTGTTATCTCAGTGGTTTGTTCTTTTTATTACCCCATAGTAACTTAGATATACCTAGTGTGCAACATATGTGCAAAACCTTAAAACTATTTTGTGTTTGGTGCAGAAATATGTTGGTGATCTTTCGATTGTGAATTCAACTCTTTTTCTTTCATTCTTTCTTTTTGTTATTATTATTTTTAGGAACAAAGTGGTACACAAGAAAGAACAGGAGATGGCTCCAGGGTGACCTCTGAAGCAGCAACACAATCATCAGAGTGAGGTCACTCTTCAGAGGTAAGTTGAAGAAACAAAGTAAAGTTTGAATGATGGCCAGTGAGATATATGTATTTAGTGATGAAGTTTATTGTTAATTTTTTTAGGAACAAACTAGGACTCCAATAATGGGAGATGGTTCGGGGACTCTCTCTAATTGCATTGTTTTTTATGCATGGGAAATTTTTATTCATACATCTATATCTATATGTGTATATTGTGTGTGATTTTATTTATTTATTTAATTTTCCCTTTTTGAAGTTTAAGTCCGCGTTAACTCTTTGTACTGAAGCCAATGGAAGGAGAAGTTTCGGACAAAGACTCCTGGATGCCAGAAGGATGGGTGAAAAAACAGAGCCACTGGCCGTCTAAAGGGAAGTTCCCAGGAAAGGTTGATAAGGTATTGGAATATTATAATTTGTTAGGACACACTAGAAGGCCTCTACAACCAAAGTCATAAATTTATCACATAAGAAAATACTCTGCTTTTTATTAAAGCTTAATAACCTAAAACTGGGTGGATAAAAAATGTACTCCTCAACTGTGGTGTATAAGTGTGTCTTAAGTTTTGTGTCATTGTCACCTTATTTTTGTTGTTTTCAGTGATGGGCAATGCAATACATCTCTCTGTATTTTCATTTTGGTTTTAGTTTCTCTTAATTTAGGTTTTAAGAAGCAACTATATATTGATGTACTTAATTTGTTGAAGATATTCATCAGTATTACAAGTTCTTGCAAGCAGAGTTAAACGGATTTATTTGATCAAGTGTTAAGGCGAAAAGTGTGAAGGACTAGACGATTATATATAGCATTTTCCATAGTTAAAATCTAAGAATGGAAAAAACATTAGATTGAACTTTATTTGTTATCTTGGTATTTGATTATTTTTATGCCCTAATAGTAACTTATATATATAGCTAGAGTGCAACATATGTGCAAACAATGTGAAAATCTGCAAGTAATATTTCTATTCGTTTTGATGCAGAAATATTTGTATCAGAAATAGATTTTTGTTAATTTGTTTTCTAGGAACCAATTAGGATGCAAGAGAATAATGGAGATGGTTCTGAGGTGATCTCTGGAGCAGCGACTCACTCACCAGGTGTTGATCACTCTTCATAGGTATGTAGAAGGGATGAAGCCAAGTCTGAATGGAGTCATAAATATGTATTTTGGCTGAAACGCTTTGTTAATTTGTTTTCTAGGAACCAATTAGGATGCAAGAGAATAATGGAGATGGTTCTGAGGTGATCTCTGGAGCAGCGACTCACTCACCAGGTGTTGATCACTCTTCATAGGTATGTAGAAGGGATGAAGCCAAGTCTGAATGGAGTCATAAATATGTATTTTGGCTGAAACGCTTTGTTAATTTGTTTTCTAGGAACCGAGTTGGATGCAAGAAATGACTGGGGGTAATCACGGAAATTTGGAGACATCTGGAGCAGTAGAGGAGAAGGATCAGAAACTCTGTGTCTCTGGAAAGGTACGTCTTGGAGTTTTTTTTGTCTTTTTTTTTGTTAGTTTTCATGATTGATTATAAGCATTCAATCTTGGGGTGGTTTACAAGCAAACAATTTGAAAGACTGAAAGTAATATTTCTTTTCATGTTGATGCAGAAATATTTGTATTAGATATATTATGCTAGGTTTCATGATTAATTACAAGCATTCAATCTTGGGTGGTTTACAAGCAAACAGTGTGAAAGACCTAAAGTAATATTTCTTTTCATGTTGATGCAGAAATATTTGTATTAGAAATATTATGCACCAGTTGTAGCATGAGCATTCAGATCGAAACGTGAGGCTGTAAGGTATGTTAAGGAGCTGGATAATATACACCACGAGCAGAGTTAAACGGATTTATTTGATCAAATGGAAAGGCGAAACGTGTGAAGGACTAGCCGATTATATATAGCATTTTCCATAGTTAAAATCTAAGAATGGAAAAAACATTAGATTGAACTTTATTTGTTAACTTGGTATTTGATTATTTTATGCCCTAATAATAACTTATATATATAGCTAGAGTGCAACATATGTGCAAAAAATGTGAAAAACTGAAAGTAATATTTCTTTTCGTGTTGATGCAGAAATATTTGTATCAGAAATATTATGCACCAGTTGTAGCATGAGCATTCAGATCGAAAAGTGAGGCTCTAAGATATGTTAAGGAGCTGGAGAATATACACCACCTAATATGTAGAATATGTAGGTGAGTATGAGCTGCAACCATCCTCACAAGTATTGCAGAATAATGCAACAAATGACTCTTCGGAGGTGAATGGCCGTTCAAAGGTAAGTAGAAAGGTTAGATAAAAACAAGTTTGAATGGCGCTTAATGAAATATATGTATTTAGTGATGATTGGTTTTTGTTAATTTGTTTTCTAGGAACCAATTAGGATGCAAGAGAAAAATGGAGATGGTTCCGGGGGTGATCTCCGAGCAGCGACTTACTCACCAGGTGTTAATCACTCTTCAGAGGTATGTAGAAGAGATAAAGCCAAGTCTGAATGGAGCCAAATATATGTATTTTGACTGAAGATTTTTGTTACTTTCTTTTTCAGGAACCAAGTTGGATACAAGGAAGAGTTAAAGATGGTTCTGGTGTGACTTCTGAAGCAGCAGAGCCCGCCTTAGAGGTGAATCACACTTCAGAAAAAGATAAAGCCAGGTCTAAATAGCCCATTGAAATATATGTATCAAGTGATGAAGCTTATTGTTAATTTTTTTGTTTAGGAACAAATTACGACTTTACGAATGGGTGATGGTTCGGGGGAGACATCTGAAGCAAAACAGGTCTGTCCTTTCTCTAATTGCATTTTATTGATGCTGCATGGGAAAAATACATCTATAACTATAGATGTATATTGTGAATGTGATTTTTTTTTTCCCTTTGAAGTTTAATTTTGCGTTGACTCTTTGTACTGCAAGCCAATGGAAGGAGAAGATTCGAACAACTGGATGCCTAAAGGATGGGTGGAAAAACAGAGCCAGCGGCCGTTAAAAGGGAAGTTCCCGGGCAGGGTTGATAAGGTAAAAATTGGCATATTTTAATTTCTTAGTACACACTAGAGGGCCTGTACAACCAAAAAACATTACTGTGCTTTTTATTAAAGCTTAATAACCTAAAACTAGGTGGATAAAAAAGTCCTCCTCAACTGTGTATAAGACTTGTCTTAAATTTTGTGACCTTGCACCTTATTTTGGTTGTTTTCCAGTGATGAGCAACGCTAGACATCACCATGTAGCTTCAGTTTTGTAATTTAGGTATTAAGAAGCAACTATATTTATGTACTTACTTGAAAACATCAATCAATACTACAGATTCTTGCAAGCAGAGTTAAAACGGATTTAATTATCGTAAATGCGAAAAGAGTGAAAGACTAGCCGATTATTTATAGCATTTTTCATAGTTAAAATCTAAGAATGAAAAAAAACATTAGATTAAACATTATTTGGTATCTTGACTTTATGCCCTAATAGTAACTTTTATATATAGAGCTAGAGTGCATGTGCAACATATGTGCAAACAATTTGAAAAACTAAAGGTAAATTTTTTTTCCGTGTTGATGCAGACATATCATGCACCAGGTGTAGCGCGAGTATTCAGATCAAAGCGTGGGGCTCTAAGATATATTAAGGAGCTGAAGTATAGTACACCACCTAATATGAAGAATATKTAGGTGCGTATGAAATTATTTTACCTTTATGGTTAAAAATCCATGCTAAATCCCAGGATTATGCTTATTTGATGTACACAAGATAACATTATTACAGTTGAATGTATTATTTAGGGCTGTTCTGATTTTTTTTTTCAAATAAAAAATTAACTATTACGAGATTGATAATATATAGAAATAATCTTTTCTGTTTCAGGCAACTTTTATGAAGGTACATTGGTACATTTATTTACTCTCTGCCCTGATTTTATCTTGGAAATCATTTATTAAACTAAATAATTTGATAAGCATCGTGTATGTTATACATAATAGGGCTTTCACGAACCCTGTGGCTGTAGGTACGATGGAAGGGTAAGATGCTGCAACTTATTTCCTTAAATTATGGAAAAAAAGGGTGATAATTTCACTTTTAATACCCCAAGTGCACACACTTTTATTTTTGGTACCCCTTGTTCCYACCTCATTTAACTTGATCATCACCATTACCCTTTTTAATCATTTTTGGTGCATTCCGTAAAATGTCCGTCAGAGATGACCGCGTGACTTGTATAGCAGGTTAAGATGGGTAGAAATGGTGCCAATTACCTTTCTTTCCTCGTTTATGYAGGTGTTTTCATTTATGAACCTCAAAATCGATAGAAACATGTTGAATATGAGGTCCTCATACACTCCAAACTCTTCATCAATGAGCTCGGAAATTTATTTAGTTTGCGTGTTGAGAGTTTTTAACATCATAACAAATTCYTTTTCTGCAGGAATTGGGTCAGCATAGCATCATATGCATTGAAGGCTTTGTGAATGAATATGCTAAGGCTGGTCTTCAGTTTTAAGGCWGTTGGACAATCCATCAGCAAAGCTTTTGTGTCGTGAGAAGAGATGAGACAATGGAAATGAATGGCTGAGCAAGATGAATTGGCATAAGAAAAGTGGACTGTCTTGAAAAAGATTAATATTGTTAGTGTAATCCTTGGACTGGGAATTGGTCTTCAAATGCCTTCCCCCCTTCCCCCAGCTCCCACTTTTGTTCGTTTTCTTGTCATATTACCCGCATTCAATCTCAGAGTGGTTTGCTGCGCTGCAGCCGGATTTGAGAATGATACTAATTAAATAGCCAAGTTTTTTCCTTTAAAATCCGTAAGGTCTAGCAAGTGTTTTATAGCATTTTCTGTTATGGAAGAACTTATGGAAGACCTTATTACTGCTATTCATTAATTTAAAACTTATTTATTGTCTCGATGTTTTATTATTTTTATGTCCCCATAGTAACTTAGATATAACTAATGTGCAACATATGTGCAAAACCTTAAAAATATTTCGTGTTTGGTGCACAAATATGTTGGTGAGCTGTCGATTGTGAATCCAACTCCATTTCTTTCTTKCTGTTTTTGTTTTATTTTTATTTTTGTTATTATTATTTTTCGGAACCAAGTGGCATGCAATAAAGAACTGGAGATGGCTCCAGGGTGACCTCTGGAGCAGCAACACACTCATCAGAGAGGTAAGTCGAAGAGACAAAGTCAACTTTGAATGATGACCAGTGAAATTTATATATTTAGCGATGAAGTTTATTGTTAATTTGTTSTTTAGGAACAAATTAGGACACCAGGAATGGGATATGGTTCGGGGGAGATATCTGAAGCAAAACAGGTCTGTCCTCTCTCTAATTGCATTTATTGATGCTGCATGGGAAAATTTCAATCATACATCTATATCTATAGATGTATATTGTGAATGTGAATTCTTTTTTTTTTCCTTTTTCCTTTTTGAAGTTTAATTTTGCGTTTACTCTTTGTACAGAAGCCAATAGAAGAAGCAATATGCATTGAAGGCTTTGTGAATGAATATGCTAATGTTGGTCTTCAGTTTTAAGGCAGTTGAACAATCCCTCAGCAAAGCTGTTGCGTCGTGAGAAGATATGAGACGATGGAAGTGAATTGATGAGCAAGATGAATTAGCATAAGAAAAGTGGACTGTCTTATTGTCAGTGTAATCCTTGGACTGGGAAGTGGTCTTCGAATGCCTTCCCCCTTCCCCCACCCCCCTCTTTTTTTCGTTTTCCTGTCATATTACCAGCATTCAATCTTAGAGTGGTTTGTTGTGCTGCAGCCGGATTTGAGAATAATACTAATTGAACAGTCAAGTTTTTTCCTTTAAAATGCGTACGGGCTAGCCAGTTCCGTTATGGAAGAATTATTAACTGCTATTCATTAATTTAAAACTTATTTATTATCTCAATGTTTTATTCTTTTTATGTCCCCATAGTAACTTAGATATAACTAGTGACTAGTGTGCAACATATGTGCAAAACCTTAACAATATTGCGTGTTTGGTGCAGTAGTATGTTGGTGAGCTGTCGATTGTGAATTCAACTCTTTTTCTTTCTTTCTAATTTTTGTTATTATTATTAAATTTCGGAACCAAGTGGCATGCAACGAAGAACTGGAGATGGCTCCAGGGTGACCTCTTGAGTAGCAACACACTCATCAGGGTAAGATTTTTCTTTAGAGCAAAGTCGAAGAGACAAGTCAAGTTTGAATGATGGCCAGTGAAATTTATGTAATTAGTGATGATGGTTATTGTTAATGTTTTGTGTAGGAACAAATTAGGACGCCAAGAATGGGAGATGGTTCGGGAGAGACATCTGAAGCAGCACAGGTATGTCCTCTCTAATTTCATTTTATTGATGCATGCATCGGCAAAATTGAATCATGCATCTCTCTCTCTATTTGTGTGTGTCTATTGTTGCTTGCACTTAAGGCGGGAAAGGATAGAGATTCCGTGTAACTAATGAGCGGTTGATTTTGAATATGATTTTTTTGGAAGTTTAATTCTAAGTGAACCCTTTGTACTGAAGCTAATGAAAAGAGAAGGCTCGGATGAAGATTTAGTAATATCCCTGTTAATCCAGAGGTGGTGTTCCTGACATCCCGTGTCAGTAATTTAGGAGTAATGAATCACCAAATTATCAGTGTTCCACTGAGGTCATCACGCTTGATTTGATCATAAATTTTGAAAAATAATTCATTGTGACAAAATATCTAGTATGATAAACTTGACTAAAATTTTCTATTTAGTAACGGATCTTTAGCTATTGTTTATGTCACTTAGGATAAGCATCCACAAAATTTTACAACTTTCATATGGTACTGAATCACGGGATATTGATTTCCCGTGCAATTCCTTTGGCAGTGTCCGTGCAATTCCTTTTGGCGAGATTCCGTGCTAATTCCTGTGGTGAGAAAATCTTAGACCTTCACGTATGATATCTGGAAATTAATCATCTTTTTCGTTTTTTTACATATATTTTTATCCAGGATCCCAGCCATTGAAGGAAGACACTAAACTTGCCCGTACTCTATGTGGAGGTCACTAAAAGGGGCAGATAAAATAAGGTTTGGTCATTCTACTACTTTATATGCATTTTCTCTTACAATAATAAAAGTAATAATAATAATAATTATAGTAGTAGTAGTAGTAATTTCTTGATTTAATTTAAAATTAAACTAAACTATTATATTTTTGTATCTTGAATTTATCTCTCGTCCTTTTTCCGAAGGGTTTAACAGGAATATGTTCAATGAACTCAGGTTTCATGTACTTTTTTCTCCGCAACCCAAATATTTTATTTTATTTGATTTACTTTAGTTTTTTTAAAAGAATATATAACGAGATATTATTATTATTTTTATTATAAAAGAAAAATGCATATAAAAAATCCGTATTGTCGAGGGGGTCATATGGACAGATTTGTTCCGGCTCACAACTCTTGGAATCCCGTCGAATGGAAGCACGGGCCCATCTCAATACTGCATCAACTAGTGTTGTGAAAATGAGGCGATGATGTGCGAGCATTATGAAAGTATTCACCTACAAAATAATAATAAATTATAGAATCTATTTCATCATTGTAAGTATTTAAATTGTCTTTATACAACAATGTATTTGAATTTGGCATTTATAGTGTATCCTGCTTTGCTGATATGGATTTTTCCTATTATGGCACAATGTTGAAAATGCATTTTACCGGTGGAATACAGCAATTCAAAAATTCAAAAATACTCTAAAAATGGACTAATTAATTAGATTCTATACATGTTCCAAATTCACATCTGTAAGACTATAAATGTCAAGCTAATGTCTCCGTAATATGCACCAAAGAATATCAAAGCCTTATTTTTTTTTTCTCAAACCCTTGATAAAGATGGCAGAAAAAGTTGATTCATGTGCTTCGGAGCCCGAGTACTTGTCTGATTCTATTGCAATGTTGTGGCCAGAGGTCGTAGTAGATGATGGACCGTCATCTCAACGACAGGCTGAACCACAATTTACTCAACTTACTGAGGAAGAAGCTGAGATCCAATCTTATTTGTGGACATTTTACAACTATACTGAACCCCAAACCTTGCAAGATATAGGTTTTGATTTAAATATAACTCCTGAGTTGATGTATCTTTTTGTACCTTCATCTAGCGACTCTGCGCACGAAGTGTCTGGTAAACGTGTGCAGCCCGTGCCTAAATATGAGCCACCACCATCCTCGCAAGTGTCGCAAATTAATGCAGTGAATATCTCTTCAGAGGTAAATCATTGTTTTGAGGTATAGACCAAGTTTAAATGGCACCCAATTAAATATATTTATTTTGTGTTGAAGCTTTTTGTTAATTTGTTTTTCAGGAACCAAGTGGGAAGCGAGATACCATTGGAAATGGTTCTGATGTGATCTCTAGAGCAGCAACACACTCATTCAACCACTCTTCAAAGGTAAGTTGAAGCCGAATCTGGATGGTGCCGCACTAAACATAATTTTTTGATTTTTCCCCCAACGGTTATATAGTCCAACTAATAAATGCTGCTGTACTAAATTCTAGTGGTATATCTAGTCGTCGGATTTTTCCCGGCGATTGAATATTCCAACTGAAAAATACTGTTGGATTATTTTTCCGTTGGAATTTTGTCATTCCAATGGCAATTTTTTTTCCCAACGCATTTTTCGTTGGAATTGAAAATTCCAACAGAAATCGTCCAAATTCCAACGGATTTTTTCCATTGGTATTTCTCTGTTTGTGTAGTGTATATTATATAGTGATGAAGCTTTTTATTAATTTGTCTTTTAGGAACCAAGTATGACTCAAGAAAGAATGGGAGGCAGTTCTGGAAATGTGGAGACATCTGGAGCAACAAAGGAGAAGAAGCCGAAATCTGGTGGCTCTAGAAAGGTACGTTGTATCTAATTGATATTTTATCGATGCACATATGGGAAAAAATTTAATCATGCATCTCTCTCTGTCTCTGACTCACACACACACACATATATGAAATGCATATGTTTCTTGCTTGCAATAGATATTCTGAGGTGGGAAAAAGTATAGATTTGACCAGGAACTGTTGATTATCAATTGTGAATGGAACTCTTTTTTTTTTTTCCTTCCCTTTTCAAACCTCAATTCTGCCTTCCTTTTTGTACAGAAGCCGGTGAAGAAAAGAGGCTCAATTGATACTTCAAGGATGAGTGGAAAAAGTGAGCCAGCGGCCATTTAAAGGTGAGTTTCCGGGCAATGTTGATAAGGTAAAATCTCAGTCTACTAAAATTGCTCAGGCCCCCACTAGAGGGCTTTTGAACAATACTTGTTTATAACGAAAGGAAATACTGTGTTTTCTTGATAGCTTAGTAAGTTTTAATTGCAAATTTGATTCCGTAATTATGGAGGGTTAGCTGATACTATAAATATTTGAGCTAAGCAATATTGGTCGTGTAAAATTTTGATCTTGCAAAATTCTGGTTCCATAAGTTCTAATTTATGCAATTTAGTCCCACAAATTACGAGTTTGAACGATTTCATCCTGGAGGTGTTTATTCTGAAAATACTTCGGATGCTAACATTCCCAAAACCATTCAGAAAACCGGCACACCCACAACTTATAGGACTAAAATTGCCAACCCCTAAAAGTTATAGGACTAAAGATTGCTATTTTGACTGAAATCTCCAAGGACCAAATTGTTGCTCTACACTTATATAAGCTTGTGTCCATGCCACCTTATTTTTGTTGTTCAATAATATGAGTAATCTTGCAACTCACCCTGTATCTTCATTTTCTTTTAACTTCTCCTAGTTCAGATTTTAGGATGCATTTTGTATCACCCTGTAGCTTCATTTTGTTTTAATTTCTCCTAATTTAGATTTTAAGAATCAACTCTTGTGTCATACTTATTAGTTAATGGTTTCAATTAAAACCCCAACTTCTAGTAATCTGTTTTTTAAGGATTTAACTGATAAATTGGGAATTGAGAAGGTGAAAATAGTGCAGGGCTAGCTGGTTATACATAAAAATTTTCGTACTGAAAATGTGATGATGGGGAAAAAAATAATTAGTGCTATTCATTAATTTAAATCTTTAATTGATATTGTCAGATTTGATTATTTTTATGCACTCATCAACTATATGAACAAAAAATATGCAAACTAAATGAGATATTTTCTTCTTGTGATGCAGAACTATTATGCACCAGGTGTATCGGGATCATCTAGATTGAAAGTTGAAGCTCTAAGATGTATTCAGAAACTGAATCAGCAAATATCTAGGAGAGTATGAAATTATTTTACCTTATGGTTAATATCCTTGCTACATCCCTAGATGATGCTAATGTGAAGTGTAGAAGCAAACATTAGTGAGCTTGATTTTATTAGTGTTATTCTGAATTTTTTTTCCTTCCCAAAACTACAAATTGCTAAATTTATACCTTTTCAGTTCCAATTGATTATTAATGGTATTTTGGTGCATCTATTTACTGTCTGCTCTGCTTTTCTTCTGGATATAATTTATTGAACCATTTGATAGACATCTCTTTAAATTATACCCAATAATGCTTTCATGAACTTTTTTATCTGTCTGTTCTGCAACTTTTTTACAATTACTAGAAAAAAGTTTTTCCTATTTTTTTTCCCTATGAAGTTGAGAAACCTCAAGGTCTTTTTTTTTTTTAAATGTAATTTTGGAACTTTTCCGAGTTTTTTAATTTAGAACCTATGAAAGATGGGAGTGAAACTCAAGTAGAGGGGACTTTAGATTAACAAGATTGCACACTTGGATGGAAGCTCTTCGATAGAATTTTCGGCATCTGAGTAGATACAATATCAAAACAAAAAAAA
>BMAC01000222.1:945186-962236 GCA_014905375.1 Phtheirospermum japonicum | reverse complement strand
TTTTTTTTTCCTTTTTCTATTAAATAAAAAATTTAGGAAATAAAATCAGCATTTTTTTGACATCTTAATGCTCATCATACATCGCAAGTTCTTATCATTTCCGAAGGTTCAATTACATGTTAAAAGCAGTTGTATTAAAATTCCCCCCTCAAAGTAGTATGAATGTAAGCAAAAATTTAATATACTAAGAGTTGCATGTTGTCCGGCTAGATTTGCTTCTTTTTTACTCTTCGTTGTTTTGTTGGGCGAGTGAAGGATTTTCCTATATGTTTAGAAGAATTTGGATTTGAAGATTTACTAGCCATTCATTTAAATCAATGCACTTTCTTCTTTGAAAAAAACAACGAAAAAACAAAAAACAAAACCAAACAATTCCCCCTCAACTGAAAATATGATTATTAAACTTCTATTTGCGATGGAGGGATATATTCTGGAAACATTTGCAATCTTTCAATAAGATCGGAGGTATCTGTAAAATTAGATTATTATATTAATGAATGAAATCAACCGACTAGGAAACCTGGAGTACATGAGGACAACACAGCAGTGAAATGACTATTCAGTGATACTGCTTATGAAGCTAAGACAGAAACAATTACTAGAAAAAAGTTTTTCCTATTTTTTTTCCCTATGAAGTTGAGAAACCTCAAGGTCTTTTTTTTTTTTAAATGTAATTTTGGAACTTTTCCGAGTTTTTTAATTTAGAACCTATGAAAGATGGGAGTGAAACTCAAGTAGAGGGGACTTTAGATTAACAAGATTGCACACTTGGATGGAAGCTCTTCGATAGAATTTTCAAAAAAAAATAAAAAAAATCCAGAAATAAAAGATAAAACCCAATAGTACATGCAAAGAAAGGAAAATTGCATAGTGAGTACCAAAGGATGTGCAACACTAACTCCAGACCCGACCGTTTTGAACCGGAACCAGTGAACCAATCCATGGTCAACGGGCCGGTTAAACAAAGTTGTGGTCAATGGTTCTGAACTGGCCCGGAACCATCCATCGAAGTGCCGGTTAAGGTTCCTCATTTTAGGATCCGTCAACCCGTCTGTTCCGAATGGTCGAATCGGACTTTTTTCTTTCTTCCTTTGTTTTGGCTAACATATATACATATATAAATTAAGGCATGAAAATGCATGTGCATGTTTGTTGATCTATTATGACATCCAACTCAAAACACTAATACTGCGTCTATTAGCTTGATTTTCCTCCAGAATATTACACAGAACATTATGCTATCTTTAAAAAAACTCAAATTTTAGAATTCTTTTGGTTTAAGAGAGAATTATTGTTAAATTTTTATTTTTCAATAAGGATTCAATTATATTTTATTAATTTTACACCTTCTTCTATTATTTTACACTTTGAATTTATTATGGTCATTTGATACATATAATTCTTTCTAACACTAATCATCTTTTTCAATATGCGTGAAATGGTCAATCGCAATAGAATGGAACGGAAGGAAGTACGGTGTAGGAAATTTCTAAAGATCACTCTAGAAGAATGCAGTGGGGTAAAGTGTCAGATTTTTTGATCTAAAATATATTGTAGGATAAATTATTTGAGGGAAAAGTTTAGATAACCATAATCAAATCAATACACACCATTCACACTGACAGGTTGATTATTATAAATAATACTACAACCTCACCTTAAATTTAATTTAGTTGTATTATAATTTTTTTTCAGACATTCTAAAATAAAAATAGAACAATATTTCGTTATTTAGTTGTATTATTTCAAGAAGAGTTAGGGTATGACTGTAGTTTGTTTGTAGTTAGCTTTAATTTAGTTGAATTATAAATCTTTTTCAGACATTTTAAAATAAAAATAGAACAATACCTCGTTTTCAATAAGAATTAGGGTATGAAGTTAGATGTCTTATTATATATCATCATATTAATAGGAAATGGTCAAAGAAAATAATTAGCCAATATAATTTAAAAAATATTAACTAGATTATGATGAAAAAATCAATTTATATGAATTACCATCGAACAAAATAAAATGTAATCCCTTCCCAAACACATTTTTGTATTTGAGTTTAAATGCATCAGAATAATAATCCACCTCCAAAACACATTTTCGTATATATCACTTCAAAACTTTCTTACATGAACATAAGTTGGAATTATATCTAATGAACAAATGGAAGCGGAGAGTTTTGAAAATATAATTTGAAGACATTTTCTTAAAAAAAAATTCTTTCTTTCTTTCTTTCTTCCTTCTTTCTTATTTATTTATTTATTTATTCATTTTCTTCGCTTTTTCCGCAATCTTTGTACGTCTCACGCTCAAATAAATATCAACTAATAACAATTGACCGAATTCACAATCAACTTCTTATTCCCATTGTAATCGAATTCGCAGCAATACTCACGTTCAAATCTAATACTATTCAAAAAACAATAATTTATTGCGACTTACTAACCCGAGTTTGTCCCTATAATTTAAATTGTTTCGGAAAAACCATCATATCACCGCGATGCTACTTTTCTGCATCTTCTTCTTTTATCTTTTTATTTTTTAATCATTTTTTATATTTTTGCCTTATTCAGATTCGTGCCTTTAATTTAATCTGCCGTTCATATTTCCTTAGGGCCTCCTTGCTTTTAATGTTAAAATAAAACAGGTTTAGGATACTAATTCTGATAAATATACAAAAAGTCCATATAATATGGCAAATGGAGATTCAAATATGTATGAATTATTGTCAAGGTTAAAATTGAAAATTTAACGGTGTGCAAACATGCAAAATGCCAACCAGAAGAATATATATTTAAAATACTGTTAAATGAGATGAAAGATTTACGATACATATATAGCATAATTGAGTTTCTCTCTTTCATTTTCTTATAATCTATTCTTCGCTAATAATAGCTAATAATCATTCTATGAATCAATCTAATTGTTGGTGAAACCTTTCAATGATTGAATATACAAAATTCAATATTTAGATTCAAGCAGGTTCAATATGTATACGAATTAAATAATGATACGAGGTCAACCAATTGAACTCAAGGAAGCAAAATCGAGATTTGTTCCAAGCATATTTAAAATATTAGAAAATCATTAAACTATTATTTTATGCATACTAAACACTATATAATATAAGAGTAACTTTGAAAATACATGAGAACTGCATATATTCTACCACACACTGTGTACACGTATTCAAAATATCATTAAAAAATAAAAAATTAAGGGGCTGGTGAGAAATGACTGAAAATCCCCTGGCAACGAATATGGAAGGGGAACATGCAAAAACAAAGAGTGTCTTTTATGTACAACTGATTATAATGATGTATTATATTAAAGCGTACAATGATACAAATATGTGTTCTTGTAAAGTTCACCACAGCTAATAGCTTTCATCAAGTTGTTCAGTGCACAATAATAGTACAACACCCCCCAAAAAAACCCAACATTTACATTGCTAGCCATGAGGAGAATATACAAAGAAACTATATGTGACTGCAATGTCAATAAATCATCAGTCTGCAGCAATTGTGAACAGCCATATATTGGCCCGTGGTGACGGTATATATCCTCGTCCCGATTCGAATGTCTCCACACCCACCAACTCCTGACATAATTAATCCAATTACAACGAGAAATATAGCAATATATGGCAGACAGAATATAAATCTGATGAAACCGACATCATCATAAACACGGATCACAGACTCAAAGCAATGTTTAACCGACTCAGAGATAATTTCTTTAACTAAATCTGGGATTCAGGGAAAAGAATCGGACAAAATTATGAAATCAATGAAGAAACAGAGAAAGGAATAGATAACTCCTAACGAAAGTTGAGTTTCTGAGTTAGAGAGAGAGAGAGTAAAAGCCTTACAAAATAATTGCAGTAGCAAGAAGCATTCAAAGATCAACACCCTCGTCAAGGCCTTTGGAATTAAGCATCACATTAGAATCAATCTGCTTGTCAAACTTCCTTTTCCTTCTACCTTCAAATTCCTCAAATCCTTCCATCTGAAGGTTAAAAAGAAGGGGTCGAATGCTTTTTAGACTAAGACGATCATCATTATCATTGTTTGTGTGCAAAAAGATATCGCTATCTTTACCTGTTGAAAATAATCCATAGAAATGGGGTTGCCATGGAGGGATATATTTTGCAGACTTTTGCAATCTTTCAATAGGCTCGGAGGTATCTGTAACATTAGATTATTATATTAATTAATGAAATCAACCGACTGGGAAACCTGGAGTACACTAGCCAACACAGCAGTGAAATGACTATAGACAATTAAAAAAAAAAAACACTTGAGGTCTGATTTGCCGTAATTTTAATGGGCCAACAGTAATATTTCTATAACTAACGGAGGGTTTTTGAATTATTTTTTCCCTATGAAATGTGAGCAATGTTTGTCAGAATCAAACCCCAAGTTTCTATTTCTTTTTTTCATTTTTTTGGGCAATTTTGGAAATTTTCAGAGTTTGTCAATTCAGAACCTATGAAAGGTCAGAGCAAAACCTGCTTCACATTGTTATTGTTCAAGCAGAGGGACTTTAGATTAACAAGATTGCACACTGAAGATGGAAGCTCTTCGATAGAATTTTCTGCATCGAATAAATAGACACAATATCAAAACAAATAATCCAAAATATAAAGGATGAACCCAATTGCACATGCAAAGAAAGAAAGATTGCATAGTGAGTCGCAAAGGATATGCAAGACAAACTGAACCATGGTCAACGGGCCGGTTAACCAAAATCGTGGTCAGTGGTTCTAAATCGGCCCGGAACCATACGTCGAATTGCCTGTTAAGGTTCCTCATTTCAAGAACCGTCAAAACCCAGCAGTTCCAAATCGTTGAACCGCCCCCTTTTTTGGCATGTGTGTGTGTGTGTGAACATAATTTTTTTTAATATGTAAATACCTCTTTCTATATATCCGTTACTTTCATTTTACAATTCTACAACATCTTTATTAATTTTAGCATCTATGTTGTATTTTGCAGCGTATTTTAATACTTAAGTTGGAGACTCAAAAGCTAATTACAGTATCTTCATTCTCACAAATATCTCCTAGATATGTGGCAAATGATATCTCGACTACACAAATTAATAAAATACAAGACATGAAATCGTGCATGTTTGTACATCTATTATGACATCCAACTCAAAGCACTAAATAGTACGTACCATCAGCTTGAATTTCCTCCAGAGAGAAGCAACTGCCAATCGACTCCGGAAGATACTTTATCTTGTTGTTCGACACATTTAATAGCACCAACTGCAAAGGCAAAGGTTTTCATCAATTCATCAACGTAACCCAAAATAAATAAATAAATAGAAGTAGAAGATGGTTCCCCGAAATAAGAGAGGTATCCTAAAGCCCATTATAGCAAATGGATTCAAAATCACCCAAAATAATAATGGTACCCCAAAACATACAACCAAAACAAAAAAAAGACCAATGTAGCTCCACGATCCTGAAAGATGAACGCATGATAATATGAAAACTTCAAGTCAAGTACTCACATTACGTAAGCTCCCTATAGTTTCAGGCAAGTCGCGTAACTGATTGCCAGATATCGAGAGCCTCTCCAGTCTCACCAACTGCCCCACTGAACGTCAAAAATAAATTTCATCAAACAATTACACAAAACATAATCTCATGTTAAGATCCCTTTTGACAGACTGCATTCAATTCCGGTCCTCTTAGAGTGAGAAGAAGAGACTTAACTTACCTTCATCAGGCAATGTGGAAACTCGATTTCCATCAAGTGTCATAACTTTCAAAGACTGAAGCTTTCCCAAGTTCATTGGTAGACGATCAATAAGATTATCAGCTAAAATCTGTAAAAGCAGGATTGCTCAATCATATTGGTTGTACCTTCATAGTAAATTTTCAATTATCAACTGTAAATGAACGAAGAATGTCACAACGGAAATAACACCATCTAACATCGAAACTAGAATAACCCAAGGAACAATTTATTGAAACTACTGTGCATTTAGTCAATTAAAATAGAAGTGAGCATAGATAGATGATGATTTGGAAACCTAACGGCCGTCAAGAAGTTTAAGGCCCTGTTTGGGCTAACATCCCGAATATTGGGATTCGGATTCTGAATCAGAATATCGTTTGAACTAAGACTCAATTTTTCAATACTCAACCAAAAAATTCTAAAACCTAACAGTTTGGAGTGGAACTGATCAAAACAGAAAACGTTAGGTAACAAGACTGATTAAGTAGGAACAGTGGGTATCAAAAGCAAAATGGTGGTAAAGTTTGGGTACCAGATGTGATATTAGAAATTAAAATGCACCGTTTAGTGTCTTACACTCACAAGTCCACATTTGTCTAG
Organism: Phtheirospermum japonicum; assembly: GCA_014905375.1. NCBI lineage: Eukaryota > Viridiplantae > Streptophyta > Magnoliopsida > Lamiales > Orobanchaceae > Phtheirospermum > Phtheirospermum japonicum. The sequence continues at coordinate 955,895 of BMAC01000222.1, read as the reverse complement.
TGGATAAGAGGGAGGTTAACCACAACAAGTGAGCGCTCATTGGCCTCCTCTAGCTAGCTCACACATCATCCTCTAACTTCATCTTGAACAAATTAAATAAAATATCTCAAAATTCTACGATAATCGAAGTGCAAAATATTAAAACAAAAGTGGACAGAGTTAAAATTATTATCTCCATAATATTGACAATCGACATTTTACAATTAATATTCTGTAAAATAACAGCAAGCAAATAATAATAATTCTTACCAACCGCTGCAAGTTAATCAATTTGCTTATCTCCATTGGGATATCAACTGCCACAGCATAGGAAAACACATTAGGGAAGTGAAGCCATTGAGATGAGCAAACTAATCAGATACTAAAAGAGCATTACCTAATTTATTGTGAGTGAAATCAACAGTGCGGACTGATCTTTCTAAATCAAGAACTTCATCTGGAATTGTCTGTAAAAAATAAAAAATAAAAAAAATCCAAAAGCATATACCCAGTCAGCATAACAGAATATAACTAACGGTAGAAGCTTCATGTAGCAAATATAAAATCATAACAACTTTCCATTGCATTTTGTCAGACCATTTACACAAACTACCACGATTAATTGCCCAAAATAAATAAAAATTACATCAGACTCTTTCCTAACTTAGAGTAATGTCAATTCCAACCACAACGTTTCATTTGCACACATCCCATAAAATAATCACTATCAGAATATCCACTCTACTTTCCAAAAAAAGAAACAGCACGCCCGGAAATAGAATCAACATCTGAATTAGGAAAGGATAATTAATAATGCCTTTAATTTAGCGTCGCGCAAAGCCACAATGCCGGTGGAGCGCCACCGAGCGACGCGGCTGCCATTGGAATCAACGCCCTTGCTACTGACACACCCCATAATTATACTCAATCTCCAATTGAATTCCCCTCAACTTCAAAAATATCAAAACACGCAAAGATTGTTGTATTTTCTGTTGCTAAAAGGCTGGTATGTTCTTCGATATGCGATGATCGATATGAACGATGAATTGAGGAAAAACAACGGGAGGTTTTAAATTGAGAAATTGGAGGAGGATGAAATGGGGCGGAGGCAGAGCGGAGAGAGGACTTTGAACCAGAAACCGCGTTAGATTATTCTATCGTGCCCAATTGCCTCTTTTTTCTGTTTTTTTTTTTTTTTTTAAATGAGCACGTGGCGAGGCGATTGGCTGTGAGAAATTATCACGGTCAACGCCATTTTTATTGTAGACCTTGTATATTCATTCGATTTATAGAAAATAGATGATATTTATTTATCGCAAGTCCATAATATAAATTGTTGTTGACCGGAATAATAATTTATCCCAGGCGAGAAAATCAATAAAAGTATATAAATACAAAAACTAATCGGGGTTTGGTCAACTTGAACTCAGTAAAATAATGGGGGTTACCGTTGTGAAAAATCAGTAAAATACTCCAATATAAATACTAAAAGAAAAATTATTTGAGTAAAGATACTAGTAAAAGAAAATAGATCATTTATTAATATTAAAGGATTATTGTCGTGTTCGTTAGTTTAATAACCGAAAATATTAACAAACAATTTTAAAATGAAAATGAAAATACATAAATGAAAATGAAGTATAGCTATTCAAAAATGGCATTAACGTAAATCTATTATTATTATATAAACACATTTTCTTTGTAACATAAAGCAGTTTGTAAATAATCTTTTTATAATTTTCAATTTTGAAAAGCTTTTTGAAATGGTTACAAATGTAACAGTAATTAGTATTTTATATGAACTGGAAATCTATCTAATTTATTTACTAAATCAATCATTAGTTTTTTCCTTTTTGCAACTTCTTTTGAACTTCATAACTCAGAAAACAAAACAAAGCTAGCTATATTAGAATGTAATGTCATTCTTAAGTAAAATTTAAAAATCAGGCCAAAATTATTTGTCTGTCCCGTGCTCTGAGGTTGATGGAGCCGTTGTTATAATAAGAATTAGCCAAGACCAAACCCAAGGCTAATGCTCGTTTTGGTAGGTATAAGATCATATATATGAAAAATAATAATAAAGAAATCAATCATTCCAAGGGCCTATTTGAACTATTATTAGTGTAAAAATGTTTTAACTTTTAAAAATAAATGTCAAATCATGTGTAAGAAATAGATGATAATATATTCTTATATCGTATTTTATGGCAAATCATATTTGAAAAGTGAATATTGGATTATAATATTTTATTTAATAATATATAATTATATGTATTAAAATGATAGTAAATAATAGAAATTAGATGAAAAAATTATTAATTAAGTATTTGATTTACAAATTTTAGAATAATATTTAGTATTCGAAATATAAATTGGTATTATGAATTGTAACATATTAAATTCATTTAGTGTTGGAGTTTCTAGAGATTACTATGTAAGAATGTAGTGGAATTATAGTGTTGTAGACTTGTAAAGTTTTAGGAGATGCTGGGTAAAAATAGAGTGGAATTACAGTGTTGAAGACTTGTAGTAAAGTTTTGGGGTTATTTGGTATAATAGGGGAATGGAAATGGGTATAAGAATGATAGAAATGATTAATTGATTTTATATCCATTATTTTTTGGGGTATAGCTCAGCATCTTAAACTGAGTAGTTAAATGCATGGTAGTGTAATAACTAAACCATCATATTAAATCTCATATTCATTCTCAACTCCACGAACACCCACAATAAGCATCTCCTTAGTGTTTTTTTTTTTAATCTAAAATATATTGCAAAGAAAACTTAGATAGTTTCTCCAACTATAAGATCAAATCGGTGTCAATTATTCACTAAGGAAGCTTTAATCGAAGAACATGAGATGGAAGGGGCGGAAAGATGGTGACAAAAAAAACACGAAAATGATCAAAATACCCTTCACAAAAAAGACCAAAATACCCTTCCACTCCACTTCAAAAAATACCCAAAATACCCCATTCACCTCTATATAAACAACCATGCCTTCATTTCTAAGAACAAGTTTGGAGAACCAAATTCAAACCATAAACTCCACTTTCCTCTCCTTTCTCTCCCATCAACTTTCTCCACTATCTTCCACTTCTTATCCCCTTTCAACTCAAGCTCCACCATGCTTGAATAATTCAAGCCTTCATATCAAACACTCAAACACCATAAAAGATAGTTTAGATGATAGTTTAGTTCATGTTCTTCACAAAAACTCTTAAGAAGTGAAGATTATTTGTAATTCAAGTTCTAATTAATCAAAGGTTCGTGTTTCGTACCGTTATGCTGTTCAAATTTAAATTTTGTTTATGGGATCATATACCCCATAATTATATATATATATTGCTTGACCTCTGGCGGACTACCGCCGTTAACTAAGCCGATATATATATGATTAAAAGTATTTAAATTCCGCATTCAATTTTCGTCTTGTATGGTTGGTTTAATCGCCCCATACTATTTAAATTCCGCTCTTATAATTATATGGTAGGCTTAAAAGCCCCATAACTATATAATTAAATATATATATACTAATATATGGTCGGTTCTACCACCTATATTAATTTAAATTTCGCACTTTAAATTTCTGCAATTTAATTTCTTGTTCGTATGGTTGGCTCTGCCCCATATCTTTAATTTTCGTAATTTATTTTATATGGTGGTTTAAAAACCCCATAACTTATTTATTTATTTCGTTTTTATATGGTGGTTCAAGCCCCATAATTTATCTAACACTAACCATCTTCTTTCTTATGCTTTTGTCTTCTATATTTGATATCTGCTTTATCAACTAGATCTATTAAAATCTCCTTCTCTGCTTCCTATTCCCTCTGCTGGTCCCGGGTCCCCCCATGGTATCAGAGCCAGAAGGGGTGGTGATATAGGAAAAGTGGTTTGATCTGAGAGTTTTAAGTTTTGCGGAAATAGATTTTTGTGAGTGTGTTCCCTGAGTCAAAGTAAGTCCTCGAGAGTGATAGGCAGCCGTAAATCTCAGGTTTGTAGCAAAAATTTAACTTTCAAATAATCTTTAAACTTCTTAGAAATGGATTCCTTTTACTATAGATTTACTTCTTCTAACCCTGCTTCCAGAGCCTCCGAAGATTTGGCTAGGAATGTAGGTTACAGGAAAAAGAACTTTATATAAATAGAATTTAAAGCTGATATGAAATTATTAAAAAAAGACTTTAATGCTGATCATAATACAGAAAGAAGAATATGGTATTTTAAGAACTTTGATGATGATAAACAGATGATTAAAGAAAAATACTACAAATTTCTAAATGATTTTCAAACAGAAATTTTGTTTTTCACATGGTTTGAATACTATTATGCTCCTAAAAATTCAATAAAATATCCTTTTAGAGATGAAGAAATCGAATATGTAATAAGGATAAATCTAAAAAGAGTATTCAAAACAATGAAGTTGAAATTATTAAAGATAACCAAACAGAAAATCTAATCTTTTCAAATCCAACAAGTTCATCTCCTGAAAAGATAGATGACCCTGTAGGGATACCTGAAGTAATACATGAAGGTATCAACAGATTAGATAAGAATATTACTTTCACTAATCTAGCACTTTCTCCAAATTATTCAGAAAAAWTTAATATTCTACAAAAAGACCTTAGAATTGATAAAAAAAAACATTAAAGAAAAAAATAGTAAAGCTGGTGAATCACAACAAGACACAATTCTGAGGATAAACCTTGCTACTTCTCGACAGTCCACAGGTAACACTCATCGATTGAAATCTGAATTAACAGGTAAACTTATTTACATAAAACTTAAACAACTTAAAAATAATTTTTCAAAAACGAAAATTCGAAAAGAAAATAAYCCATCTTATTGGAAGGTTTTAGTTAATTTACATGTCCTTTTAAAAAGAAAAATTAAGAGAAAATATTATGATAAATCTACTTACAATTACTTGGATAGTATAACTAGGCGAAAGTACTTAAAAAACAGAAGTCCAAAAATCTTTAAACATTTATTTGATAATAAGAAGAAAAGAAAACTAAAACCAAAATTTGATAATAACATATCTTCTCAGTTTTATTCAACAATATGCTCGAGTACAGGGTCAGAGAAGCATGTTTGTGTTCTGACAGAAGAACAACAAATTCATTTTAAAATTCTTGAAAATATTCATGACCCACATTTACGAAAAAAGTATCTTGATATAATGTTAAACAGCTCAGGTAAGATTGTGGCCCCTTCAAACACCTCTGAAGGTACGCTTGATTTGACTTATATTCCTAAAGAGAAAGACTTGACAATAAATGATTCGCAAAAAGAAATGAAAACGGTAAAATTAAAGATAAAAGATTTAAAAGAAAGACAAAAACAAGATTATAAAGATTTTAAAAACATAATAGAAAATACTAATGAAAAGACCATTATTAAGAATAGATATTTTGAAAATAATGATGATGATTTAATAAATAACATTAAAGCTCCTAAAAATTTTCTATTTATTCTTAAAGAAATAACTTTTAGAAAATATTTAATAAATATATCCTTTCAGTTTTTAGAAAACTTCAAACTTGATACTATAGCTTTATTTGATACTGGAACAGATTTAAACTGTATCAAAGCAGGTATTGTAACTAAAGAATTCCAAGAAAAAACTAATGAAAAGCTTTCTACAGCTAACAATTCTAAATTAATTATTAATTCAAAAACTAGAGCAACAATTATTAATAATGGAACACTTCTCAAAACATATTTTGTTCTTGTTGAGGATATACATTATTCAGTTATATTAGGAACACCTTTTATAAATCTTATAACACCTTATAAGGTTGGTTCAAATTCTATCTCTTTCAAGATTAATCATAAAAARCTAAATTTYCATTTTCTAGAATTGCCAAAAACTAGAAATCTTAATTTAATCAAAGCYTACTCCATTCATGAAAATACTATTAATAATTTTATCCTAGAAARGARTTTTCATTTAGATAATATTAAGAAAGATATATCTCTTAAAAGAATAGAAAATAAATTAGGAACACCAGAAATAAAAGACAAAATAAAAAATTTGCAATACTTATTTGAAAAAGAAGTTTGTGYAGATTTACCCAATGCCTTTTGGGATAGAAAGCAACATATAGTTGATCTTCCTTATGAAGARAATTTTAGTGAAAAACAAATTCCAACAAAAGCCAGGCCTATACAAATGAACCATGAATTAGAAGAACATTGTAGAAAAGAGATAAAAGATTTGATYAACAAAAGGCTAATTTCCAAATCTAGGTCACCATGGRGTTGTGCAGCCTTTTATGTTAATAAACAGTCTGAAATAGAGAGAGGAACCCCTAAACTAGTTATAAATTATAAACCATTAAATACAGCTTTGAAATGGATCCGATACCCAATTCCTAACAAAAAAGATTTACTACAAAAACTTCATACTGCTTTCATATTTTCTAAATTTGATATGAAATCAGGATTTTGGCAAATACAAGTTTTAAAAAAAGATCGATACAAAACAGCTTTTACTGTTCCCTTTGGGCAGTATGAGTGGAATGTAATGCCTTTCGGATTAAAAAATGCCCCTTCAGAATTTCAAAGGATAATGAATGAGATTTTCAATGATTATTCAAAATTTTGCATTGTCTACATCGACGATGTATTAGTCTTTTCAAACTCCATAGAGGAACATATTAAACACCTCAAAACATTTCTTTATGTTACAAAACAAAATGGTTTAGTAGTATCCAAATCAAAAATGAGTCTTTTCCAGACAAAAATCAGATTTTYGGGACACTACATTTCTCAAGGAACTATAACTCCTATTGAAAGATCCTTACAATTTGCTAGTAAGATCCCTGACAAAATTCTTGATAAAACTCAATTACAACGATTTCTTGGAAGCCTAAATTATGTCTTGGATTTTTGCCCAAACATTAATAGAATGGCAAAACCACTACATAATAGACTCAAGAAAAATCCACCTCCTTGGTCTGATGATCACACTGCTTTGGTCAAAGAAATTAAAAAACAAGTACAGGAGATACCCTGCCTTCATTTAGCTAACCCGACTTTGCYAAAAATTGTTGAGACAGATGCTTCTGATATTGGTTACGGTGGTATTCTAAAACAGAAGCAAGAAGAAAAAGAAAGTATTATCCAATTTACTTCTTCTCATTGGAATGATACACAAAAAAATTATTCTACTATAAAAAAGGAAATTCTGAGCATTGTCATGTGCATCCAGAAATTCCAAAGTGACTTATTAAATCAAAAATTTCTTCTAAGAATAGATTGTAAAAGCGCAAAAGAAGTTTTACAAAAAGATGTTCAAAACCTTGCATCAAAACAAATTTTTGCAAGATGGCCAGCTATATTAAGTATTTTTGATTTTGAGATTGAGTTTATCAAAGGAGAAGCGAATTCTATACCAGATTTTCTTACTAGAGAATTTCTCCAAAACAGAACCTATGGCTACTAAAAGAGACAATGGCAAGAAATCGGCAGATTCCAATAGGCGCTGGTATGAATTAGTACAAGAAGAAGAACTCAAGGACACAGCACAATCTAAGGCTCAAACCCAAATTCTAAATCCAGAAAACTCTGATCTTGAGAGCCGAGTCCATTCCCTAGAAAATAGACTAAAAACCCCAACTATCAAAAAAGCTATTATACAATCAAATCCCAAAGAAAGTTCTTCTAAACACCTGACCATTCTCAATCAAATTCGAAAAACCTCAAATTCAATTGAAACATCAAAAGCCTTCCCAAACTCCCAATCTTATTCGCCTAAATCCAAGTATTTCTTAAAACCCCAATGGCAAAATATTTTCCCTATTGAACCCGAATTTGAACACCAAAATCCCATGGAGATACTCCAAAATGCTTTCGGTGAAAGAAACTTTTATAAACCATGGGATAAAAATAAAACTCCCCAATATTACCAAGCTATTCTTGAAGATAATGATTCAGCCTTCTTCAAACATTTTAAAGAAAAAGAAGAAACTACTTACTCAACATGTAAGATTCTAAGAGTTCTCGCTCCATCCGAATAGAAACATAGTATTTTCGCACCTATTCGATTATCCCAAAAATATGCAGAAAATTCGTGGGCATTTATCCCTTACAACTACTGGGACTATCAGCAAGCCTGGTTTAATTCCTTCTTCATTCAAAATAAAAATGAAAAACACTCTTGGTTACTCTACTTTGATACAAATACTTGCAAAACTGATCATTGGCCTCTATGGTGGATTACATGATGGGATTGCTTTGGTTCATGTCCTGAGATTCTAAGAGAAGATGTTAAAGAAATTCTTGAAGTTTTTAAGACACATTATGATCCTACACCAACAGAACGAAAATTCACTCCGTTGTCACTCTTTTGTGCAAAGTTCTTTGTTCCATGGGTTCTTTCCTGGATCGTTGAAGCAGATTATCAAAAAATCCCGACACTGCGTAGAAGATTCAAGGTGAAATGGTGGGACAAATACATTCCTCCTAAAAGTGTCAAAGCCTACAATGCACAAATATGGATTATGAATAATCAAACTTCTAAAATAATACAAAAACCAGAATTTATAGAACAGAATTCACAAATTGCAGCCAGACTAGCAGAAGCAAAAGACATGAATGAAGTACGAGCCATCATGCAAAAGTTTCTTCCAGGACCTTCAAGGATTACACAAACTTCAAAAGAACCAGCTATTAACTTGGATGATGATTATGACCCAAGTTTTGGAAATGACGGATATATGTAGTAAATTTTATTTAAAAAAAATAAAAAATACCCAAGATTGTGGATAGTCTTCTTTAAATCCTCTTGCTAGTTCTTCCTTCTCTTTAGTAAAATAAAATTTACTACATATATTCGTCATTTCCAAAACTTGGGTCATAATCATCATCGAAGTTAATAGCTGGTTCTTCTGAAGTTTGTGTAATCCTTGAAGGTCCTGGAAGAAACTTTTGCATGACGGCTCGTACTTCATTCATGTCTTTTGCTTCTGCTAGTCTGGCTGCAATTTGTGATTTCTGTTCTATAAATTCTGGTTTTTGTATAATTTTAGAAGTTTGATTATTCATAATCCATATTTGTACATTGTAGGCTTTGACACTTTTAGGAGGAATGTATTTGTCCCACCATTTCACCTTGAATCTTCTACGCAGTGTCGGGATTTTTTGATAATCTGCTTCAACGATCCAGGAAAGAACCCATGGAACAAAGAACTTTGCACAAAAGAGTGACAACGGAGTGAATTTTCGTTCTGTTGGTGTAGGATCATAACGTGTCTTAAAAACTTCAAGACTTTCTTTAACATCTTCTCTTAGAATCTCAGGACATGAACCAAAGCAATCCCACCATGTAATCCACCATAGAGGCCAATGATCAGTTTTGCTAGTATTTGTATCAAAGTAGAGTAACCAAGAGTGTTTTTCATTTTTATTTTGGATGAAGAAGGAATTAAACCAGGCTTGCTGATAGTCCCAGTAGTTGTAAGGGRTAAATGCCCACGAATTTTCTGCATATTTTTGGGATAATCGAATAGGTGCGGAAATACTATGTTTCCATTCGGATGGAGCGAGAACTMTTAGAATCTTACATGTTGAGTAAGTAGTTTCTTCTTTTTCTTTAAAATGTTTGAAGAAAGCTGAATCATTATCTTCAAGAATAGCTTGGTAATATTGGGGAGTTTTATTTTTATCCCATGGTTTATAAAAGTTTCTTTCACCGAAAGCATTTTGGAGTATCTCCATGGGATTTTGGTGTTCAAATTCGGGTTCAATAGGGAAAATATTTTGCCATTGGGGTTTTAAGAAATACTTGGATTTAGGCGAATAAGATTGGGAGTTTGGGAAGGCTTTTGATGTTTCAATTGAATTTGAGGTTTTTCGAATTTGATTGAGAATGGTCAGGTGTTTAGAAGAACTTTCTTTGGGATTTGATTGTATAATAGCTTTTTTGATAGTTGGGGTTTTTAGTCTATTTTCTAGGGAATGGACTCGGCTCTCAAGATCAGAGTTTTCTGGATTTAGAATTTGGGTTTGAGCCTTAGATTGTGCTGTGTCCTTGAGTTCTTCTTCTTGTACTAATTCATACCAGCGCCTATTGGAATCTGCCGATTTCTTGCCATTGTCTCTTTTAGTAGCCATAGGTTCTGTTTTGGAGAAATTCTCTAGTAAGAAAATCTGGTATAGAATTCGCTTCTCCTTTGATAAACTCAATCTCAAAATCAAAAATACTTAATATAGCTGGCCATCTTGCAAAAATTTGTTTTGATGCAAGGTTTTGAACATCTTTTTGTAAAACTTCTTTTGCGCTTTTACAATCTATTCTTAGAAGAAATTTTTGATTTAATAAGTCACTTTGGAATTTCTGGATGCACATGACAATGCTCAGAATTTCCTTTTTTATAGTAGAATAATTTTTTTGTGTATCATTCCAATGAGAAGAAGTAAATTGGATAATACTTTCTTTTTCTTCTTGCTTCTGTTTTAGAATACCACCGTAACCAATATCAGAAGCATCTGTCTCAACAATTTTTRGCAAAGTCGGGTTAGCTAAATGAAGGCAGGGTATCTCCTGTACTTGTTTTTTAATTTCTTTGACCAAAGCAGTGTGATCATCAGACCAAGGAGGTGGATTTTTCTTGAGTCTATTATGTAGTGGTTTTGCCATTCTATTAATGTTTGGGCAAAAATCCAAGACATAATTTAGGCTTCCAAGAAATCGTTGTAATTGAGTTTTATCAAGAATTTTG
>BMAC01000222.1:874763-943819 GCA_014905375.1 Phtheirospermum japonicum | reverse complement strand
GGGCCACAATCTTACCTGAGTTGTTTAACATTATATCAAGATACTTTTTTCGTAAATGTGGGTCATGAATATTTTCAAGAATTTTAAAATGAATTTGTTGTTCTTCTGTCAGAACACAAACATGCTTCTCTGACCCTGTACTCGAGCATATTGTTGAATAAAACTGAGAAGATATGTTATTATCAAATTTTGGTTTTAGTTTTCTTTTCTTCTTATTATCAAATAAATGTTTAAAGATTTTTGGACTTCTGTTTTTTAAGTACTTTCGCCTAGTTATACTATCCAAGTAATTGTAAGTAGATTTATCATAATATTTTTCTCTTAATTTTTCTTTTTAAAAGGACATGTAAATTAACTAAAACCTTCCAATAAGATGGGTTATTTTCTTTTCGAATTTTCGTTTTTGAAAAATTATTTTTAAGTTGTTTAAGTTTTATGTAAATAAGTTTACCTGTTAATTCAGATTTCAATCGATGAGTGGTTACCTGTGGACTGTCGAGAAGTAGCAGGGTTTATCCTCAGAATTGGTGTCTTGTTGTGATTCACCAGCTTTACTATTTTTTATTTTAATGGTTTCTTTATCAATTCTAAGGTCTTTTTGTAGAATATTAAATTTTTTCTGAATAATTTGGAGAAAGTGCTAGATTAGTGAAAGTAATATTCTTATCTAATCTGTTGATACCTTCATGTATTACTTCAGGTATCCCTACAGGGTCATCTATCTTTTCAGGAGATGAACTTGTTGGATTTGAAGAGATTAGATTTTCTGTTTGGTTATCTTCAATAATTTCAGCTTCATTGTTTTTAATACTCTCTTTAGATTTATCCTTATTACATAATTCGATTTCTTTATCTCTAAAAGGTTATTTTATTGAATTTTTAGGAGTATAATAGTATTCAAACCATGTGAAAAACAAAATTTCTGTTTGAAAATTATTTAGAAATTTGTAGTATTTCTCTTTAATAATTTGTTTATCCTTATCAAAGTTTTAAAATACCATATTCTTCTTTCTGTATTATGATCAGGCATTAAAGTCTTTTTTTAAATAATTTCATATCAACTTTAAATTCTATTTCTATAAAGTTCTTTTTCCTGTAACCTACATTCCCTAGCCAAATCTTCGGAAGCTGTGGAAGCAGAGTTAGAAGAAGTAAATCTATAGTAAAAGGAATCCATTTCTAAGAAATTTTAAGATTTTTTTGAAAGTTAAATTTTTGCTACAAACCTGAAATTTACGGCTGCCTATCACTCTCGAGGACTTACTTTGACTCAGGGAACACACTCACAAAAATCTATTTTCGCAAAACTTAAAAACTCTCAGATCAAGACCACTTTTCCTATATCACCACCCCCTCTGGCTCTGATTACCAAGGGGCGACCCGGCTGCCTATCCACTCTCGAGGACTTACTTTGACTCAGGGAACCACACTCACAAAAATCTATTTTCGCAAAAACTTAAAACTCTCAGATCAAGACCACTTTTCCTATATCACCACCCCCTCAGGCTCTGATACCAAGGGGCGACCCGGGACCAGCAGGGGGAATAGGAAGCAGAGAAGGAGATCTTAATAGATTTAGTTGATAAAGCAGATATCAAATATAGAAGACAAAAGTATAAGAAAGAAGATGGTTAGTGTTAGATAAATTATGGGGCTTGAACCACCATATAAAAACGAAATAAATAAATAAGTTATGGGGTTTTTAAACCACCATATAAAATAAATTATGAAAATTAAAGGTATGGGGCAGAGCCAACCATACGAACAAGAAATTAAATTGCAGAAATTTAAAGTGCGGAATTTAAATTAATATAGGTGGTAGAACCGACCATATATTAGTATATATATATAATTATATAGTTATGGGGCTTTTAAGCCTACCATATAATTATAAGAGCGGAATTTAAATAGTATGGGGCGATTAAACCAACCATACAAGACGGAAATTGAATGCGGAATTTAAATACTTTTAATCATATATATATCGGCTTAGTTAACGGCGGTAGTCCGCCAGAGGTCAAGCAATATATATATAATTATGGGGTATATGATCCCATAAACAAAATTTAAAGACGGAATTTGAACAGCATAACGGTACGAAACACGAACCTTTGATTAAGTGGAATTTGAATTACAAATAATCTTCACTTCTTAAGAGTTTTTGTGAAGAACATGAACTAAATTATCATCTAAGCTATCTTTTATGGTGTTTGATATGAAGGCTTGAATTATTCAAGCATGGTGGAGCTTGAGTTGAAAGGGGATAAGAAGTGGAGGATAGTGGAGAAAGTTGATGAGAGAGAAAGGAGAGGAAAGTGGAGTTTATGGTTTGAATTTGGTTCTCCAAGCTTGTTCTTAGAAATGAAGGCATGGTTGTTTATATAGAGGTGAATGGGGTATTTTGGGTATTTTTCGAAGTGGAGTGGAAGGATATTTTGGTCTTTTTTGTGAAGGGTATTTTGGTCATTTTTATTTTTTTTATTTTTTTTAATTCCTAAGCTATTACAGTACAAAATAATATTACAAATTTAAGTCCTCTTGCTAGTTCTTCCTTCTCTTTAGTCTTGTACCGTTGAAATTTTTTATTTATATATATATATATATATATTAGATTCAAATGTGAAACATGTCCTTATTTGTGAACATAAGGTCAATTATGAGTCTTAGATCAAAATAAATGGATGAATCAGGTTTTTTTGTACATTTCCTTATTTGATTAAAAGTATTAGGATTGTATAATAAAAGCACTGCTGGTGTATATAACTGAAATATTAATAAAGCACTGTGATTGTATAATAAAAGCACTAATTCGGTACATGGTAGTACATCCAGTCGCCTTAAATGAATGTTAGAGGTGGAGAATCGAATCATTCCCCACAAAAACCGTTTTAAACTGTTACTTTTTAACTATAAAATTATTTTTTTAAAGAAAAATATTGATACATTTAAAGGTAAAAGTGATAATTTTTAAAATGAAAATGTTAATTTTCATGTAAGATACAAATTAATGTTTTAAAGTCATAAGTGTTATTGGTCAAAACAAGTGATAACTTTTTGTTCAAAATGTAAAGTAACTTTTAGATTTTAGTAGTAAAGAAAAATACAACTCTATTATCTTTTAATTATTTAATTGTTTGATAAATATATAAATTGACAATTTTTTGAGCAAAAGTGACACTTTCATAACTAAAAGTGACATTATTAACGAAAAAGTGAATACGACACACCAATAATAATCCGTGGATGATCACAGACGGTCACACGGAAGACCTCGTCATCATTCCCCACCCTTATTCTTGCCATTCAATACCATATGAAAACTTTATGCACCATATTAGCTTTGGAACAAAATCACTTCAAAAAATAAGCTTTTGAACAAAATATTGCATATAACACTGAAAATAACGTAAACTTATTGTTCTTCCCTTAAAAAAAATCCTAGTCTTTGTATCCTGATTTCTAGTGAAAAAGAAAAGGCTAAACATAATTCAAAATAAAAGGTGATAATAATAAACAAATCCAAATCTAATAATCTTTTCATTAGTCAAAATAATCATCAAAAAAAAAAAAAAAAACGCATGTAGAACGTGTGAACTATCAATTAAGACTGCTAAAATGAACAATCATTGATTGTAATACGATACAAAACAGCCTCCAATCAGAGATACAGAATGAACAAGAAACCAACAGATAAAATCATATAATAGCATCTACACAGCAGAGTGGATTCAAATGGAGTTGAAGTCAACAAACCTCATCTCCCCATTCGCCTTACCTAAAATCCCCCTTCTACGTCCACTTTCTAAAGGATTGGTAAGATAAGAACTAATTCAACGAATAAATGTGGTAATATATGTTTATTTGGAATTTAGGATCACTTTGCAACAATATTTGTACACCGAACACAATACAATATATTGTGAAACAGGCTCTATATTTCAGTTCATTTTTTGAATCAGCTGTCTGAAACTCGAGCTGTTGAAAAATCATCATAATCACAAAAATATTACAAGTGAGATAAGTTTGTATCTCAATGATGCCGCCAACAAAATTGCCTTACATTGAAGATTACATAAGTTTGTATACAATATTTTTTTTTTATAGCTATTAGCATCGCTTTCTTTCTAGCAAACATTACACACAAAACAATCGTGACATAAAACGAAACACACGTATACATCAATTAGACATGGTTTACAATAGAGAAACCTAAGACAGCCTCAATGCCATCTCTTGAAGCAGTGCCCTTTTTTGTGATGCGTTAATAACATGATTAGTTTCAGCATTTTCAAGGACATCGGCTATAATTGCGGCTGCGTGACCAAGAGGTTCTTCTGCAGCTCTCTTCAACATGAAAGCCTGGCGATGAACGAGAAAGTATTAAGAGATAAAACAATATACCTCCTTTGACAGACTAAGAGTTGCAACTCTCGATGCTTTATTAATAGGCACACGCCTTTATAGCTATTCAGAATAAAATACAGACACTAATACTACTTATAAAACAAAAATTAGATAATTTTTGAGTATTTATTCAGGTTACTGCAAGAACAGCAACCCGGGTTGATTTCCAGACATGTTTTGAACCTACTTTTTCTTTTTTTTCTTTTTCTTTCTTTCTTTCTATGTGTGTGTGTGAGAGAGAGAGAGAGACCTGTCCATGATGCGTGATGGTCAATGTACAAGGCTGTTGAAACCATGGTTCTCCATCAACTTGAACTGGCAAACCAGCTAAAAGCTGGATCTTGACCAACTGCCCCTGTGCGAGCCTGCGGGCCCGGGATAGCCCAACCTGGCCAACACACACGTAAACAATATTTCACTGATTATTTTTTTCCTCCTAATGCCACTAGCAAAAACTATCTTCCTCTTTTCTTTTTTCTTATTGTACAGTTTTATGCACCGCAATACTTTGCATTTATTACACTTAAGTTGCATCTGTAATGAAGGTTTTAGTTACATAAGCTAAGAATTTTAATTGACTTAATATTTACTGGGCATGCATCAAAGGATGTGGAATTAAACAATCTACTTGATATATTACCCAACTAAACGGGTATGAGTTTTCAACTGAATGTAAAGTAAAGTCTTCACATGCAAAAGATTACACCATCATCATCATCTAACAGAAAAAGGTTGATTACATACCTGCAGCTTTCCCAGATGCCACGTCCCTGAAATGCTTACTACTTCAAGCACTTTGTCATGCATAGATTGAGGATCAAAATTTTCATAGCTCTCATCTTCATTCTGCCATAAGTCAACACCACCCATATAACTCCCAATATTAGCTACAAGGACACCCTCTGCATCCTGAAACCAATTTAGGCGACAACACTTTCAATTAGATTACTGCACCATTTTTTTTCCTCTAAATTTCGAAAGTGAAATATTAACTTAAAACAATAGAGAATAAATGAAACAAGCACAAATACCAAAAAATTGATAATAATAGCATATCACAATTAACTAGATATTTCAAATATACAAAATGTATAAAATTTGGGTAGGGTTACATCCCCCAATTTCTATTTTGTCTCTCTGTTTTATGGAGTTGATATATAAACAAAGTGAAAGAAACTCAATTACTTTTTTGAATATTTCTCAAGTTTTAATAGGTCACCCATTATACTCTTAATTTTAAATATTTTAAGGAAAAAAACATATATTATAAAATAATAAACTACTCAATTCATCAAGCTTTTGCATATATTTCAAATGTCATGATTTTCAATTATGCAAAACGTAAGTTAACCTAATCTATTTTGATGTTGATTTTTCTGCATATTGCGCTGAAGGTGGTTCCCGAGTCTAATCTATCTCATTTCTTATGTGGAGACTATTGGAGCTACGTTAGGTTCTACCAATATTTAAAATAAAGTGAATGTTTTAGATTGATTTGATCTAATAGTTAGAAACTATCTAAAGATTCCATAATTCTGCAATATATTTTAGATTAAAAGAACATCAAAAAAACTTTACTACAAATTTATAAAACTGTAAAATATTCCATTACATTCTTCTAATGTCATTTCTACAATTTCCTACACTAGATGGATCAAATATGTTAGGCTAGTTGATTTTTTTATTTTTTTTTAATATGAGCTTATACCTATCAAAACGAGCATCGGCCTCGCCTTGCCTAAGCCTTGGGTTTGGTCTTAGCTAAGTCTAGTTATAACAACGGCTCCATCAACTCAGAGTACAGACAAATAGTTTGGTGTGATTTAAAATAAAATAAAATAAAAAAAAAAAATCATGACATGCATTCTAATATAGATGACTTTGGTTTATTTTCTGAGTTGACAAATTCAAAAGAAGTTGCAAAAAGAAAATCTGACACTCCTATTGAAATGATTGATTTAGTAAAGAAAATAGATTGCTTTCTAAACTCATATAATAAAATACTAATTAAACTAACTGTTACATTTGCAACCATTTCAAAAAGCTTTTCAAAGTTGAAAATTATAAAAAAATATTCACAAACCATTATGCCTCAAAATGAATTAAATGGTTTATAATACTTAAAAGATTTGTAGGCTAAACTTTGATTACAAAAGTTTAGTTATTTATTTACTAAATATTAAGAAAGTGAATTATGCACAGCTGAAGAATAAATGATTCTAGAGTAACTATAGGACATTCAAGTTGTTTACATTGCACAGACCTCAGGAACCTCAATCTCAACACCATCAACATCAACCCGAACTTGCCAAGGGAAGTCAGCAAATGTCCTATCCATGATACTCTTAGCACCTTCTCTTGCATACAAAACTTTATTCATGAACTGCAACAATACTACAAATTATTTTAGCTCTATAAGATGGAAAAATGTTATTCATCTACCAACTCAGTATATAAAGCAAACAATCCTGACGAGCAGCCAAACAAATACACAACTGCAGTACATAAAGGAAAGATTAAAGGCTCTCATTTACGCTGTTTTTAGTACAATTCAACTAATCAATCTATATCCACTAGCCACTTCTAAGAAATCAAAAACGCTTTATGAACTAATTTAGTTGATCCACAGAACAATAAAATAATTATCATAAATGTATCTGTCTTTTGCATAACATTTCCATATACATCGAAGTCATACCGCCATAAGCCTATTTGACTCTTTCAGAAGGAAGAATCACAAAGCATTGCAATAATTTAAGAAGCATATGAACAACATTACTCACACATAACTGAAGACCAAACCTAAATGTCTATATTTCTGAAGCCATCTCCACACACACACACACAAAAAAAAAAAGGGGGAAGAAGAAGAAGAAAGAAAGAAAGAAGTAAAAAGAAAGAAAGAAGGAAAAAAAACAAAAAATAAAAAGACTTACCTGGTTGTAAAACTTCTCTGGGTTCTCTTCTCTCAAATTATGGATTTCTAAAGCGACCTTTGCATCACATCCAACCCCTACAGCAACAGCCATTGTTCATAACAATATGGCAGACATCTTGTATATAAAATTATATATAATATGCATAATTTCACATCCTTAATATGTAAAACTACTTCACATAAGGCCCCTAAAGTTATGGTTAAAACCACTCACCCAATACACACACACATACTGGTTTTCTAAGAAGTAATCATCCCAAAAGATGTTCCCCAACATAAAATGCCTAATCATATAAAAACCATCTCAACATATCATCACTAGATAACACCAAGCTGTCTAACACAACTATCCTAGCAAGTCCAGGTTTTTTTAATAAGAATTTCTAGGTCCATCATGTGAGGAAGCCTAAAATATTTTGTTTCTGCCATGAGCATTGATTTATTTCTTCAACGGCTGTCAAGTTCGGCGCAGAATCTAACCGGTTCCTCTTAAAACAACACCTCTTTGCTCCAAAAGTGAAAAAACCCACATAGTTCTGTCATTTTCCCTTCCCAAACTACCTTCACCTAACCTATACATCATAATAAAGTGTGCTCCAATTCTTCAACATTAAGACAACTCATGTCATGCATCCGAGGGCAGTTACCACCTACAGATGGCATTTTAATCTTACACTTAGAGCTAGTTAGAAAGTAACAACAAGCGTTTCTCAGCATAAATAAACCTATTTGATATAATCTTTGAAAATGAGTGCAAGTCTTGTTAAGTAGAATTACATGAATATCAATTAAATATGGCCAAGAAGTAACAGCCAAAACATACCAAGATAGTTGTTCAAGAATTTTGGGGGCTGGAGTGGTTTTCCCTGCTGGTTTGAGATCAGTACCTTCCACCGATCAAGAATAGTAACTGCAGCATGTTCGATGTGATCCAAAAGTGTGCACAAGCCTCCTTGCCTCTCAACAGAACCCAGGCCAGCCCCCCAAGAAAGAACGCGAGCCAAATCATTTCCAGTTCCTGCAGGAAGAATGGCCACTGGCGGAGGAGAAACAAAATTTTGCTTGTCTATGGCATCCAATACCCACCCAACAGTACCATCTCCTCCACAAACAAGAATACGGAAATGGGGCACCCTTCTAAATAAGTAAAGTCCAACTTCTGGTCCCTGTGTCGAGCTTAACTCGAAAACCTAAAACAAATCCGAACAATCAGTTACATAAACAAAATAAGAGCTAGTTTGGTACGAATGTGAATAGACAATCCATCAAAATAGACTAAAAAGGACAATACATAACGACATGTGAAAAGACATCTATGCCCCTGGGGTCAATACTAATTAATAAGTACCCAGATCAGGCTATAATTTATAATTAGACTAATAATGCAAATTATGTTAAAAGGACCTAGATCAGAAACTAACCTGTACAGGATTCAGAAGAATGTTCAGTCTTTGCTTGAGCGTATCTCCTCGTTGCGCTCCACTCTTTTTGTTGATAAACACTAGCAGTGGCCTTGCATCTGGAGGCAGATCAATCAATTCATAACTCTGGTTCAAACCCATTAAATGAGATTCGTCCTTTTGATTCATCGATGAGCTCCTTCTAAAACTGGACGTCTTTTCCATCTTTTTCGCTTCTCCATGCTGTTGATCCACATCCTCCGCATTCGTACTTCCATTACAGCTTTCTTCTATTCTACGAGGACCATTAACTGCTTGACCAGTCTCTGCAGAACTTTCTGCAGAAGTGTCACTCATATTATTACTACTATTACCTGTATCAGCAGAGGCCTCATTCTTATACTTCTTACTCTGACTCCTGATGCTAGCCCGCACAGTAGACGCGATCTCATTGGCTCCATGAGTGATGGAACTCAGAAACCCACCCGACGAGGTCCTGTTCAATTGCTTAACATACAGGGGCGATAAAACAAGCCTCCTATAAGGGCCCAAGTCACAAACATCGCCAGTTTCACTAGACATGCTACCATGGCAGTCAACGTGCACCAGCCTCTGACACCATAAGCAACACCAAATCGGGGACCCGCCAAGAAAAGAACCACTACAGGGCTCTTCACAGTAGCTGCAGAACGAAGATTCGTCAGGCTGATCCGTTACCTCCGTCCATCGTACTGCCCATTGATGTATCACGTGATCGTAGCCAAACATCGACACACACTTACAGTCCTTGTGGGCGTTAGTGGAGCAGCTCAAATGAGAAGCTGCACCGCATATGCTGCAACGGTGTACGAAGCTATCTGAAGCAACACTGAGAGTTTGGGAAGGTGTCATGGGCATGAAGCACACACAGCAGTTTAAACTTTTCCCACGAGTTACAGACTCCAAAACCCAGGTATGAGGAGCCACTGCAGCCTTGTTTTTTGTTTTCGGGTTTTTCTTTGACCTGGCTATGGCTTTCATCCAACTTAAATTGATGTTTCTTCTCCACTGGAAAGCTGTGTAGAAAATAGTCAAGATTCCTATCAAACCGGCAATGAAGCAAGATATAATGAACAAATTAGATTCGGTCATTTCGGCTGGATTTTTACTTATCCAGCCAGGAAGGAGAGCTTCAGATTCCCTGTAATCATCCATGTTTAAAATCTAGTGTCCCGCAATTCTGCTCACGTGTATATAAGCAAACTAGATCACCCATATGACAGAGCTCGGCTATAGTCGCAATTAAGGGCCCGCACAATTACATCCCTACAAGCCAAATGAACTCCAGACCCTTTAATATGCTACACACCAAAATATGTTGAAACTTTCTTTACATGGAAATGGTACAACAATTTCCGAAAGTTGGTCAATCATCTGATCTCTTTTTGCAAACCTTCTTAACTGTGAAAACAAAACAAAACCCCTACAAATTTGAAAAAACTTCCATCAGAAGACTGCATAAACCAAAAGACTTAGCGATACAAGATAATTACTAAGAATTGAAAACAATGTGTTAGTGCTCATATATCAATATTGGACCAGAAGTCCAAATTCTTAGGTTTGGACAGCTTCCAGTCAAAATACATATTAACACTCAATGTCTTCTGAAACAAAAATGTCATAAGTGATAAATGTAACTTAAGTTTAACTTTCTCCTTCAAGGAAGTAAAGCACCAAAACAGTTAGGATCTGCTATATGCGGCATATTCATGTTCATTATAGCAAGAACAGAACACTGAGATAGACATGTCCAGTCTACATGTGTGAACAATGCAATATAAAATTTTCATACTTCATGCAGAACATAAAGATTTAATCTCATTGATTTACAAACAAACTGCATGTACTAACTTAACACAACAAGTACCAATTATTGTTAAAGGAAATATATAGTTGCACATGAACTTTGGAATCGGTTTATTTGCAACAAACCTGGCTAGTTGAAAACTTCCGATTTAGAAAAGTTATTCCAACAGTGCAAACTCACTAAAACCACACAGAAAAATATGGCAATGAATCGCCGTAAACGACAATGATGTATTGTATTCGCATATGTCTATGCCTACGTCAAATCTTTTCGGAAGTTAAGATTTCCCAATTTAAAAGGTCACAAATTGAAGTTCTAGATTTTATTCATAAAAATAGAACAGAAAGTGTTGTTAGACACTTATTTTCCATCTTTGAATTCAACATCAAATAATTTTTTGTATGGAATCAATCTCATAATGAACTAGTGGAATTCATGGAATTCAAACTATTGTAAAAGGGCTGATATATGGTTATCAGAAATTTCCAAGGTTTTGAACTGTGCTGTCTGACTAGAAAGCTAATCCTGATTGGTGAATATTAATTAGCACTTGGATCCAAGAGTAGAAAATTTCAAAAACCAGAAATTCCTAGGAAACTTGAAAGACCTATAGAGGAAACTCGAGATAAGTGGTAAAACGTCTTCGAGTCCAATTTTAAATTCCTATTTAGGAGTAACCTAATGTTCAACAAAATTATGGTACAATGCAGGATGAAATAATTGAAGTTAACAAACAAAGCTGAAGCAAATATGCCTCGTCCACATCCGTGCTCCTACCTTAGGATAGATGATCTAGTTATAATCCAATGACAATGCAACATATAAATGCAAAGCTTGTTGTTTAAAACGAGATATATTACTGAAACTAGTGCCAGTTTAACTACAAAAACTATGTCAAATCAACATTACCTCATCATAAATCCTATCCAATACCAATTGAATCGCATTATCTTTTAAGCACCACACCGGGTTAAAAAAAAAATTATAGCAGAACTTCAAAAACTCAACATCTCTAACATCAAGCAGAAAAAGAACCCCACAACCCCTAATAATATAGCCAAACTAACAACCACCGACCGCTTAATCAGCCTCCCTACCTCATCTTAGGCTTGATTGCGAAAGAAAAACAGTTATAGACTAAAAAAATAAAAAAGAACAATAATGCGCTCAGTTTCATTAAACGTGAAGCAAAGCCATTAAAATAAAACTCAACCAAAAATAACCAACTATTCGCTTGAAAAAAAAAAAGACGAAGAAGAAGAAAGAACCTTACAAGTTGATTAGTCTGAGATCACGAACGCTGGCAAATCAATTAGACCCTAGCAACAGGAAGGGGAAAAGGTCGATTTCTCCAAAATCAAAGAATCAATCACCGGAGAGCAAAAGAGGAGAAAAAGAAAGAGGCGATAATTAATCTTCTGTGCGCATTAAAAGCAATCGAATGCTAATTCCGTAAATTAACGTACGTTTGGAAATATTATTATTATTATTATGAAATGCAAAATTCGAAGATTCTACAGAATCAAGATTCCCTGTGAACAGAGTCTAGAGAGAGAGATTATTCGGGCGGAAATGGAATCTAGCGAGGCACAGGTGGCGAATAAAGGCCGGGGCAGTGGGGTACGTCTCACAAGGAAAGGAAAGGAATGGGGAAATTCAATATACGGTGTGGATTTTTTTCAATTCAGTTTGACTGACTTGTGTCACGTGCTGGTCGCGTGATGGATAAAGTTTGTCGGCCAACAACTCTATAATACTTAATTGAGATTGTATTTTAATGTTCATAAATTCACATCAGATCTACTGATTTCATTTTTTTTGCTTGAAAATTTGGAATGCTTTCAAATGAATTTTGTTATGACTAAAGGTGTTGATGGTTGGATTGTAGCACAAGATGTTATGTAATATTCTTTAATAATGCAGAACTGTCGGATATCATTGCAAAATACCAAATAAAGTACTATTAGAATTTTTGATAGTTGATTTGATTGCATTGAAACTTTGCCTTTAAAAGATTTGTAATGTTACAATATCAATTCACTTTGCATAAACATTTGGACTCATCTCTCCATATGATGTATTTTGATATATGTGATGTGATGTGATGATTGATTTTTCTTTTATTTTGAGTATTGGAGTATTATTTCACTCATATTACAGTGTCACATTGTATTTCTAACTTTGATTTAAAAACAGAAAATTCAAGTAAAATAAAGGATAATTAAGAAAAAACTACCCCAAATTTAGTGTAATTACGAAAAAATCCAACAATCTTCCAAAATTACAAGTTTCCCCGAGAATCCATTCAAAAGAGAAATTCAATTACACAAAATATTATGCCTATATTAGGATCAATTTGCATAATTCAATATGTTACTTTTATTCTTTTAATATAATAAAAAATATAAATAAGATACATATAATAAAAAAATAATTATCTTAATTAAAAAATTAAATATAAGATAATATTAATTACAAATAAGAACTTAATTATAAAAATAATATAAATAATTTGTATTAATAATAAAAGTTCAAATAAATCTAATTTTTGAATTAATAAATATTTAAATAAATAAATTACGAGCTATTTGTAAGATAATCTAAATATATAACTAAATACTATCGACAGACTTAATCTAAACATAAAAGTATAAACTATATTGTAATAATAATAATAATAACAACAATAATTATTATTACTATAATAATTCAATTAACAAATATTGATGAGATATTAGTATAAAGCGACACCAGTTGAGAATATGAAATCTTTTTAATTTTTTTAAGAATTTAATTAAATATTATTAATTTAATCTAAATATTAAAATATAAAACTATTTAATTATAATAATTAATTATTAGTGTTTAAACATTTGTTTAAACATTGGTACAAGTTGAAAGAGTATTGTGTAATATCAATAGTTAAAGTTGGATTGTAAAGGTCTAGTAACATAAATTATTATAACATAAATTATTATTTTATGTTAGAAAACATTACACATAGATAATAAATTTACAAATAATTATTATATTATTTTTAATATTGTTTATGATTTTCTTTAATCTTTTTTAAAACTTTCGAATTCAATATACAAAATTAAAAAAAGAATCTTAAATATTTTTCCTATTATTTTTTCCGAATTCAATAAATTGTACTTTACTTTTTAAATTACAAAATTATAAATTATAAAATTCCTGTTTTATTTATTTCCAAAAAAAATCAGAATTTTAAATTTCTTTTTGAAATTTTATTTTTGTTTTTATTTTTTTTTTGTTATTTCTTCAATTTTTAATTATTGTATTTATATTTAGAATTACAAAATTATAAATTTTCTATTTTTCTATTTATATTTTTACATTTTATTTTATTTTTTTTCTGATTTTTTCAGAATTAATAATATAATTTACAGTTATTATTAGTTAAGATTATTGGATCTTCCTTAGTCATCAAAAAAAATACTAATAATAATGGTATTGCGGGCAAGAAATGTATGTGGGGCCCGTCATTTAGACCCCACACATTATCAAATGACCGTTGGAGCATTTTTATGCTGTGATTGAGCTTTCACCGTTACAGATGAAAGTCCGGCCGGCATGCTCTAATGAGTATAATATAATAGAAATATAGTAAATGACGAAAAGTGTGCAAATCTTTATATTTGGTGAAATTTTACCCATAGTTAGAAGTTGAGACAAATAAATACCCTATCTTCCAATGAAATTGTATTATCAAAAGTTTATAAGCATACACATTTCTCTATAATAGTTATTTTATTTTATTATTTATTATATAAGAGTCTCCAATTTATTTTAAAATTAACCTTAAATTAGGGCCCAAAGCTCCACTATGGAGTTTTTTTTTTTTTTTTTTTTAACACTGAAGTTTAAGGTAGTGATTGTAATTATCATATACAATCTTTTGGAACTTTAACAGTGTTGTAATCATTTCCTAATCTTTTATCCCATCTTGTATTCCACCAATATAGAAAAGGGGAAAACATAAAACTACCTATTTTAAAACAAAAGGTTTAAAAAATACGACTACATAATTTTTTTTTTTGTATGAAAACAAACTCAACATAACTTTCAATAGCGTAAAAATACTACCATTCAGACTGTACAATAGTGTAAAATAAAAAGAAAGATAGCTAAATAACTAACTGACGCAAGAAAGAATGTTAAAAGCGTAAGCTTGTGAAAACATTAAATACATCGTAAATATGTAAAATAAAAGGATAAGATAGTTTCTAGCGTAATTTTCCCTATTGAAAACCCAAAAGCCTAATAGATACCGATTTCTGTATATATATCCCAAAACTCAAATGTGTACTTATAAACATAGTAAAAAATATTGATGTCTCCCAATAGTGTTCCAGCAGCATAACCCAACCAGAAATTCTCAAACCTGCACAAAAAAAATCATCATACCAGAAAACACTTGTTTAGGATTCTGGTGATTATGATGATGCTTTGCAAAGATTTCTCCATTTATCTTTTAAGTCTACCGTCGAACGACTTTCATGGAAAACATCAGCACCAAACTCCTGAATTTTCTTCCATGGAACAACTCTATCATCTGGACTATAAAATATTCGTATGCCCTCCTGTAACACACAGACCAACAAATTATAATTTAACATGAACGATAAGCAAAACTCCACTATAACAGCCATACAACCCTTTTCCAGGTTTAGTCTAAATGTAAAGAATAACAAAATAATAAGAATTAAAAAATAAAAATTCTACCTTTAGTTTCTCTTCCTCTGCAGTTGTCCACGGGTGTCTTTTTCGCCTCAAATGAGGAAGTGATGAAAATGAGCTGCGGATGAAAATATATCATCATTTGCCACATCAGCATTTTTCCCAAGTGGAAGTGTATTTTAAGGATCAACATATCAGAAGCCAAATAAATTATTAGGATCTAAAAGTTTTTGTTTCTGATGTTGAATACAGATATAATATTGCACAAAGCACCGTGGATTAATCATGATTAATGTTGACAACCGTACATAATGTCAACCTTTAATAATCATTGCTTTCTTTTAATAAACCATCCTTATTGTAATCAAAAAAACTTACTCTTGCTTTTCGTGCTTTTGAACTCTTATGAAGTACTTAGATGCACCCGAATCCTCGTTTTTCTCTTCAGATATTTCTCGATCATCAGCAGAATCAGTATGTAGTGGGCCTTTGTATTTATGAGCTAAATCCTTTTCTGGCAAACGTATAGCTCGTTTCTTGGATCTCGTTTCCTCATGAATCTCAATCCCATTTCGTTTCTCTCGAACCTGACTCGAAGTGTGATATTGTTTCTTTGACTCTTTTCCGGTGTCCCGGCAAAAAAAGGCCACAAGATCATTTCTCGCCAAGGACATTTTTTTCTTGACCTCCATGTACTTTGTAACTGCTCGCGAATATTCACAAAACGGGCAGTAAAAATACTTCTCTCCCGTACTAAAGCTAGCATCAGAACCCAAACAGAGCTCGTGAAACGCTACCAAACAAGACTTATCACTACAAACTAATAACTTTCCACTTCTTTTACATTTCACACAAACATTTTTTATCTCCTTCCAGTCATATTTTTCCAAAAAAGCATTCTTCTTTTTAGCAATATCATCTTCTTCTTCAGATTCAACAAGAGTTGGGATGTTTTCATCTGGCATTTTAGTGTCACGATGAAGGGCCTCCGTTTCTTGATGCAAAGCTTCGCCTGGACCAAAATGCCCTTCTGATGAAGTAAACTCATGATTAGTTCTTTTCTCCAAGGCGCAATCTTGAGCCTCACTCGATTGAACGATCTTTGAACATAAATCAGCTAACATATTTAGATCTCCCCAATCTTGGCTGTCCCTGCACTGACTATATACAATTGGGACATTCATTAGAATCGACGGCTCAGATTTATCCACGTCTTCGGCAGAATTCAGGTCACATTTTGCTTTTATGATCTCATTTTCTTCTTGTCCACGAACATCACCGGATTCTTCATTCGGCAATTCAGTGTCGAAACGAGGAACCTCCTTTGATGAAATGCACTCTTTAATTATTTCATCCCTAGGAGTTTCATTTAATCCGATGCCCCCGACATTAGCATCTTTATCCAATCTGCACTTTTCTTTTTCACTATGTTGCACAATTACCTCATCCTTATGCTCGTTGATAATTTTTATACGGATTTTAGAACCGTTCCTTGATAAGACATACTTTTTCGAGAGGTTTTTTATACGGATTTTAGAACCGTTCCTTGATAAGATATACTTTTTCGAGGAATTCCCTGCTGTATTTTCAGTGGCGGTACTTTTCTTCCTCTTTTTTCTCGGTAATAATTTTTCACTCTGCAAGAGATTACTGTTATTTGCAAGCGCAGGAGAAATTAACCAATTGTTACTCTCATTAATTTGACGAGTGTTTGTCTCGGTTACTTCAAATCTAGGCGCAACACCATTGCATATATTATCGTCCACTTCGAGCCCACGTTCAGGTGGCAACAAACCACTTTGTTCTTTTAAGGACACGGGAAAAGAATGGCTTCCTGTAAGAATTGCATTCTTTAGCTGTTTTACAAGTTAAAAAGCAAGGCAAATTAGAAGAAGCAGCAGGAATAAAGAAAGCAATTGGGTTAAATCGTTTTTTTTAGTAAAAAATAAATAAAAATTCACCTGTTGAAGAGCATGTGTAGGCAATCTAGATCTTTTATGAGCTGTGAAGGTCTGAACATCCGATTTACACATCTCTGGTCCAGCAGGTATCAGATTCGACGCAGGTGTCTGTCGATTATTCATGTTAAAATAATTTCATTAAATTAGAAGAAAAAAAATTCTTACACTGCACAATTTAAGTACCTTGAGTAATATCTGTTGAAGAACATCTTCACAGCTCTCAGATGGATGAAATGCAATTTTCGGGCTCGAAGCTGCAGATACAGAATCGGATTGAGCTCCGTGACCCAAAAAACTCTCTAAGATTCTCAAGAACACCAGCTCTCGTGCATTTTTACCAAGATTGTCGGCTATTTCTGGGGATTTCTCGAGCAAATCTGTGGACATATTACTATATTTAGTATCTCAACAGCAAAGTATAAAAATGACCATTGACAAAACTAAAAAGGTATATTCTCATTTACCAAGTAGAATAGATACATCAACTTGCGTTGACCGTGCTAGTGTCTCGACGACCCATATTACTGGAAGAGGTGATTTAGACAGCTGGCAATCCATTTGAGAACAAGCTTCAGATACACTCATTCATCTGTCATTTCTCATATGGCTCGGTGGCAAATGGTACCGTGGATGACAATTTTAACAATTTGATCAAGTCACTTGCCTCGAAAACTAAGCTAATGCTCCAACATATGGAGGAAATGAATATTCAGTAAAATCCTTGAGAAAACAGAGTATTTCAAAACAAGCACGTTCACACGGGCATTTCATCAAACAGGATGGACTCATTAGTAAAATTCATTGGAACCAGATTATCTAAAACCCATCAAACCGCACAAAATAATTTATGAAGTCCACATTCGACTATCTGATTATTTCACATTCGCAACGAAAGCCTAGCTTCAATAAAAGTCTATGCAAGTGTGTGTTCAAAAAACCAAAACCACACAGAGAAAAAATGGCAGCCTGAGAAGATGACCGGCAAATATAGGCCGGTTTCGAGGATTTGATTATAGCTTCGTCATCAACTTCCCTTGCTGCATTTGGGCGTTTGAGAATGGTGCGCAACTCATATTTATAGCTTTTCAAACTGTACTGCAATGGAGTGACTGTGATTGTACCTTTAGCCCTCTTTCCCTTTTCTTGCAGAATGGAGTGCTATGCTATGCTTGTTTATAATTACATATATTTTTCTCTCCTTTTTTCTTTTTTTAACATGTAGTTTCAAAATCTCATATCTGATTGGTTTATACGTTTATCTAATTCCATAAATCAACTAATAATACTAATATAAATCAATATCCATAGGGTGTGCATGGTTTGGAAGGATCGATGGATAGATATATAAATGGACAATAGTCCACAAGGTCGATCCATTTAAATTGAACCAAAAAAAAAAAAAAACAAAAAAACTTCTATTAATATATTTATGGGAATTTCTAAGATTCTTCACTTAATAAAATTTAACAGGGACCGTTGGATTAATTTTAGTCTTTTTGGGCCCGTTTGGTTGGGGAGACGGGATTGGACCAATTAGTCAAGCCCCTTGGGATAACTCTATTTGGATTATAAATGTCTCATGTTCGGTTCGAGTGATAGATGGTATTTCAACTATTTGTAGTCATGGTCCAATGAGATGTTTGGTTAACATGATAACCCGGACAATTGCACAAATAACCGGACTACCCTCGCCAGTTTTTGGAAGATATGTTTCGAGATCTCGAGAGTTGAAGCCATTTTCTCCGCTGCGCTAAGTGTCAGTACTCTGTCAGACCACAAACCACGATCAACAAAGCAAGATGGCGGCGGTGGTTAGAGGTCCGCGTCCTCGTTGAAAGGTGAGTCCGTGCGCTATCTCTTTTTTTATACGATTTTCGGTAGAACTGTCAATTGCCGTCTCCTCTTTTATCGAAAGCCATGGGAGGGTTGTAACTGATGATTGGGGTATTTGTTGGGTTAAATCCATATGGGTTTTATGTTCATAGTCGGAATACGAATTTAACGAATTAGGAGGAAGAGTCTCAGCAATTGTAATTTTTTTTGTTTCGATTTGCAAACGTTGCACGGTAACATATTAGGGTTTCAGATTTTAGTTCGATTGAGGACATTACCCAATGGGCGTTCCTTTATTTAATGATTTTTCTTTTCCATAATTTATTGTCGGTTCACTCTGCATCGTGCTTGGTTTGTTACCTTTATCTTGTCCACAGTGACCGGAAACCCCGTCACGAAATGGTCTCGAGTCGGAGCTCATCCTCGTCCCAGACGTACAGTCTGTCTTCCTCTTGTCAGACTTGCAACCTGGAGCTTCCAAATCAGTGTCATTGTGGTATGGCGGTGAGGGTTCTGATCTCGAAGACAAGGAAGAATCCCAATCGCCGTTGTCTCGTGTCCGCCAAGGGGGGTAAATCCGTAATTCCTGTGCTGTAGTCAATATTTCTATAGTTTTGTTGAGTTGTATTTAGTAGTTAATTTGTCTTGAGTCCGTACAAGTAGCTGTTCGCGGTTGCATGGTCTGCATTTTACGGATCGTGAGGGGGACGGGGAATGAAATTCATATTAAGTGTAGGACAATCAGTAGTTATTGCTTGAGGTGTTTTGTTTTGAAGTTACATTTATGTTCAATCCACGGTTCGCATTGCAGATGCGGGTTCGATGGATTGACTTATACGTATCTTCGATTTGCAGGACAACAGATGTAACTTCTTCCATTGTCTTGACCCACATGTCGACGAGCGTACCGGAGAATCGAACGAGTCGTTACACAGATGTGTGCTGAAGTACAAGGCAGAGTTGGATGCTTGCCGGGCGCTGGTACGGGCTTCACGTTTCACTATCCTTTCCTGGAGCGTAACCTTAGATTGCTGTTCTATGTTGTTACGGGCTTTTCCAGTTAAACTGCAATTCCGGGGAGGGGCAGGTGGCGGTTTAGGTAGGATTATGTAGGCACATTGCTTGTTATCTGTACTGAAAAAACAAGACACTCCTTTCGGACAGTGATTACTTTTGTAATGTATTTATTTAGTTGTATGTGGTTCTCTGTTAACTCTGTTGAGCACGTAAGCACTCGAATTGCTGTACTATCAGTTGCTTGGTACATCCCAAAATGTAGGGGTGTATTCGTCTTTATTTCATTAGTAGTTGTTAACTATAAACCAAAAGACTCAGCGTTAATGTGGAGTTGCAATTTCATATATTTTGTGATTAATGTGCAGCGGATATATGGTGGGTTATGTGTGGCATTTTATCATGTTGTGGGGGTAATTCCGCACTGCTTTGTGACATGAGATAATTGGTTAGTTGAAAAAAGATGGTTGTAGTCAGACTTGTATTGTCCCGAATTGGTTTGATGTATGCATGGCTCTTTCATTTCAAGAATATATTCCCTGTCTACTCAAAAAAGCAAGATTTCTTTGAAAGTAAGTTGGGCAAGGGAATATATTCCCTGAACTAGCTAAGAGACCTAAGTGATTAGTTTGTGGGTCTTAGACCAAATAGGTAATTTTAACTTCTCTATAAAAACACTCCAAGGCTAAGTACAATCCGTATACCCTCACGTGAGAAAAAATCATCCTTTTCCATATTAATTCCCGATACTTTGTTTGAAAAAACTACTATGTCGAACGGTTACCCAATTTACCCGGTGCATCAGTTCGAATATTTTTACACCGCTCGTTGGACTGAGGAAGTGGACAAGTTTTTCATAAACTTGTTGGTGACCTAGGCTTGTTCAAGCCCGGATGCTCAAACACAACGTCCATACAGTTCTACGTGGACATTCTCAATATCGAATTTGGGATGGACTTCAGCTACGGCTACTGCGTCGACCGCCTCGCATTTCTCCAAAATCGGTATCGGGTGTTTCGTTGGATGCTCCGTCAACGCCATGTGAAGCGCTGCAAGGAGACTGGCCTGATATGTGCACCATACGAGGTGTGGGAAGCCATGTTTGAGGTTTGAACATTGCCACGACTTCTTTCTGTAGTTTATTCACCAACCCTATTGTACTTAATATATGTTCAACAAAGAATTAATTAACCTCACACCAAAATCATTATATTTATTTCATGGTCTACAGAAAAGAACCATTCTGCATTGCCTATCAAGAGTAGGGGTACCCGTGTTGGGATGACCTACGAATTGTGTTCGACGGAATGTACGGATCCCGGCCAAACCTAAACGACGTGGTTATCAACGTCAGCTCTCAAATCGAATCATCTCGCATCGTGGCTCTGCCCCCAAACCCAACGACAGTTCCTCCTGCAATGCCTAACCACGTTTTTCAGTACTCTTCAAGTGGAGCACATTCCTTGTGTCTTCTGTGTGACCAACTCGCTGGTGGCTCCGGTTACACGTCCGAAAGTTCGGTGAACTAGCCGAATGCCTCACCGGAGCATGAGTCAAGCTCTTGCGTTTCTGGTACTAGGTCACCCGCCCCCCTCCCCCGAACACCGCGTCGTTACAAGCTATCACCATGCAAGGGATCGAACATATTTGGAAGTTAGGTTGTCACCCGTTTTTGAGTGCGTCGGATGTACTTCTCATTTGTGTCCACTTTCCTGGTGTTTTACGTCTAACCGTAATGCTTGTTCGTTGTATTGTTGCTAAGGTATTTGTGAGCATGGACGTTTTGTTATAGATAATCTCCATGTATGCGGCTATGATGACTGCTTTCCGTCTTTTTAAAATTTCACTTGTGGATTTGCGGTTTATTTTGTAGTTAATATAATATTTTTCTGTTGTTTTTTATTTTGTTTTTGTTTTTTTTATTATTTGCTTGTTACGCGTCAAGTTCATTAACTATTCCGGTAAAATAAATCGAACTACTAACTGGCCGGGGCATCACCCAACTACAAACGTCTGGAACTTATCAATGTCTGGTCTTTCAATATCACTTAAGCTTCTGTTCTATTACGAAAACGTAAACACAAAGTATTGAGTAGTTAAACAAAAAAAATCTTAATTCTGGTGGACAATCCTTCAATTAGAACCCAAATGAAAACTTGGAAAGCCCGTTACATGAACTGGTTGAATGAAAATAACCTGAAGAGCTAGAGCTAGACATAGAAACCCACTTAAAGACACACAGACTGTACTACACAACACAAACATCCCAAGAATCACAATTTAACCAACAATCTACGTACGAGACTCGATAATATTAAAGCTGACCCACGACGCATCAATCAATCACGTCGGACTTGGCTTCATCGTCGCTGCCATCACTGGGATCCTGCGAATCTTCGTCGGAGGACAGTTCTTCAATGGCTTCATCAACCATCGCGGAGAAACAGTCGGCGTCCACGTTCTCTTCATCGGATGGCTGGTCTTCTTCGTTGTCCGATTCATTGCTATCGTCGATGATTAGAGGATGCTCCGGGCTGAAACCCAGGCTGCGAGGGTCCCATCTCAGCCACCCCCAGAGTGCTCTTGCCCGCATGCTCCTTGTTCTCACCATGCTCTTTGTCCTGTTGCTGCTGTTCACTGAAATACCTAGAAAAAGCTAGATATGGAAAATATAAATTCTTATAGCTGCGTAACCCCCTTTTATATGGTCATAAAGTTGTAAGAGGGGTAGGTTGGTTCTTTAATGCACACCTAACCCTAATTATTTGATTGGAGTT
Organism: Phtheirospermum japonicum; assembly: GCA_014905375.1. NCBI lineage: Eukaryota > Viridiplantae > Streptophyta > Magnoliopsida > Lamiales > Orobanchaceae > Phtheirospermum > Phtheirospermum japonicum. Next base: position 920,945 of record BMAC01000222.1, on the reverse strand, counting down.
TTTTCTGCCCAAGTTAATACAAGTTAAGTGATTAACATCATCTTTAATGCACACCTAACCCTAATTATTTGATTGGCATTTTTTGTCTCGTTAATCACTTGTAGGTTGCTACCCATGATTAACATATCATCTACATAAAGACATACTATAACAAATTTGTCATTAGTATTCTTAATGTATACACATTTGTCGCACTCGTTTATCTTGAACCCATTTGACATCATCACTTCGTCAAATTTCAAGTGTCATTGTAAAGATGCTTGTTTCAAGCCATATAATGACTTAACCAGTTTGCACACCTTTCTTTCTTGTCCAGGTTTAACAAAACTTTCGGGTTGTTCCATGTAAATTTCCTCTTCTAACTCGCCATTTAGAAAAGCTATTTTTACATCCATTTGGTGAATCTCTAGATTGTGAAAAGCAGCGATTGCTAGAAGCACCCGGATAGAGGTAATTCTCGTAACAGGAGAGTATGTATCAAAGAAATCATAACCCTCCTTTTGGAGAAATCCTTTCACAACCAACCGAGCTTTATACTTATCGATTGATCCATCAGCTCTGAACTTTCATTTCAGGATCCATTTACTTCCTAAAGGTTTACAACCTTCAGGTAAGTCAGTCGGAATCCAAGTATGGTTCTGCATGATCGAATCGATCTCGCTCTGTACAGCTTCCTTCCAAAATGAACTATCAGTCCGTGAGAAAGCTTCTTTCAAAGAATTTGGTTCCTCATCCAACATGAAAATCACATAATCAGGACCGAAGTCCTTCGCAACTTTAGCTCGAATGCTCCGCCTGGGAGTTGGAGCTTCAAGTTCTGAACCAGGTCGTTTACGAGACTTAGGTTCAACCCCCACAAGTTCTTGACTTGTAGTTCCTTCAGCATTATCAGTGTTTGAACTGGAAGCTGCTTTATCCTTAGAAGGATAGATGTCTTCAAAGAATATAGCATTCCTTGACTCAATGATAGTTCCGACATTCATGTCCGGAACATCTGACCTATGGATTATAAATCGTTAGGCGCTGCTATTCAGTGCATAACCAATAAATTATAAAATCAACAATTTTTGGTCCGATTATCACTTGTTTCGATAGAGGCACTTCTACCTTCGMTAAACACCCCCACACTTTGAGGTATTTGTAAGAAGGTTTCCTTCCTTTCCACAACTCATAGGGAGTTTCGTCCCTTCCTTTAAGTGGAATCTTATTGAGGATATAGTTAGCTGTTAAAATAGCTTCCCCCCACATGTTGTGAGGTAACCCAGAACTAATCAACAACGCATTCATCATCTCTTTCAAAGTACGATTCTTGCGTTCTGCAACTCCGTTCGATTGAGGTGAGTACGGAGCTGTAGTTTGATGAATTATGCCACTTTCGTTGTACAACTCCTCAAACAGAGCTACGTATTCCCCTCCTCTATCACTCCGGATAGATTTGATTTTGCAGTTAAGTTGATTTTCGACTTCATTTTTGAAGTTCTTGAAAGCTTCAATAGCCTCATCTTTACCTCTCAAAAGATAAAGGTAACAGTATCTTGTGCAATCGCCAATAAAAGTAATAAAATACTTTTTACCACCTCTAGTTTGCACAAACTTTAAATCACAAACATCCGTGTGAATTAATTCTAAAGGTGTCGTGCTCCTTTCTACCGATTTGAACGGCAACTTAGTCATTTTTGCTTCTACACAAATTTCACACTTATTTTTATTAACAAATTCATTTACCTTAAGTAAATTGAGATTTGATAAATGTTTTATTGCATTTAGATTAACGTGGCCTAATCTATAATGCCATAAGCTAGAGCACTCAGTCAAGTAAGAGGAATCAGAAGCAATTTTATTAATGACTTGTTTTGGGCATATAGTCATTACACTTAGTTTGAACAAACCATCTGTAAGGTAATCCTTACCTAGTGGTGTCCCAAACTTAGACAATACAAACTTATTAGCCTCAAATACAAGTCTAAATCCACGACTAACTAGTATTGAACCAGAGACTAAGTTCTTCCGGATGTTCGGAAGGTGCAGCACCTCATTCAGAGTGATCTCCTTGCCGGAAGTCATTTTGAGGACAACCGTACCAGTACCAGCAACTTCCGAAGAAGCTTGATCTCCCATGTTCAACTTCCTTCCCTCACAAGGAAGGTATTTGGAGAACAAGCTCCGATCAGCACACACATGGGCGGTTGAAGCAGTGTCGATGAACCATTGACCACGGTTGTCGATCATGTAAACTTCTTCAGTGATAACCGCAATGAGGTCATCACTAGTCAGCTCCCTCTAGGCTAGTTGGGCACTCGGTTTGGCCTTCTTCAGCTTAGGCTTGCGAAAGTTCTTAGACATGTGTCCAGGATAACCACAATTGTAACAACTGCCTTCGAACTTCTTAGAAGAGGGAGCTTTAGGCTTAGAATTGCCCGGACGCGGCCTCTTCTTTGAGTTGTCTCCTCGTTCAAGCAAGTTCACTCGAGGTTCATCCGAACTTTTTGAATTCTTGTATTGAACTCGAACTTCCGACTCAATTCGCACCTTCTGGATAACATCTTCAAGAGACATCGCCTTTCATTTATGCTTGAGGTATGTCTTGAAGTCTTTTTCCATCTCGGTGGAAGTTTATCAATCATGGCAACAGCCATGAAAGCATCCGGAAGAATCATCCCCTCGGCGTGGACATCATTCACCAGCATTTGGAACTTTTGGACTTGTTCCATAACCGGGCGAGAGTCAACCATCTTGTAGTCCATGAAGTTCGTGACTACAAATTTCCTAGTTCCAGCCTCGTCGGAACTGTATTTTTTCTCAAGTGCCTCCCAAATTTTCTTGGAGGTCTTTACATCCGAGTACACATTACTCAGGCTATCTTCAAGGCTACTAAAAAGAAAACCTTTACACAAATAGTCCCCATTGTGCCAATTATCGTAGGCAGTGTGAACATGAAAACTAGTCTCATCCTTGTCCGGAATAGGTGTTTCGTCTTCTTTCACGAAGTTAGCGAATCCAAGTATCGTGAGGTAGAATAGCATCTTTTGTTGCCACCTCTTGAAGTTTTGGAGGCTTCTCTACCGCCGCGGGCATGATCCGTGAGGAGTGCACCGGCGCGTTCATCGTTGGTACACAAGTCACCATCAAACCCGTTGAATGGGTATTCAAAACAGTTGAATCTATTTGGGGAGCAGTTGCAAACAAACTTGGAACCGAAGTTCCCGTCATCCCAATGGGATGGGCCACAGCCGGAGCTGATATATTTTGGACCGAAGTCCCTATCCCAAAAGGGATCGTTCCAACAGTCGAAGCTGTGGATGAGTTCGACTGGGCCATGCTCTTAGTAAGCGTCTCGAGTAAGAAGTCAAGGGTTCCTGGGTTGAGAATGATCTCAACCCGAGTAGTGTTCAACATTGGCGTAGACATGCCAATTGACGTGGTGTTCGTGACTGCGGGGGCAGTGTTCATCGCCGAAATGGTGGAGGTGATGGCCGGAGCGGTTGAACTGGTCGGATTGCTGGAGGTCGACATGCTTCCAGTAGTGATTACAAATTACAAAAAATTAAAATACAACTATAGGAATTCATTTTGCGATTGTTGGAATAATTAAAAAAATTCGAGCACAAACAGGAAAATTGTAATAATCACTAAAACTGGAAAAGAAGAAAAGAAACAGAAAACGATTAGATAGTCGAGTCGAGTAAGACACTCTCTCCGCAAAATGAATTTGCCCCGGTAGTGCTTCTTCGGTTTTGGCAAATCGTTTCCAAAGATGAAATGACTACGTCTTTGGTTTAATCGCACCGTTAGAAATCAAAGCTCCGGCGAACTGGTTGAATTTGGACTGATCTACGAATTAAGAAAGATATGCAAAAATGCTTGCAGAATGCTGAAGTTTCAGGTGTTATCTTTGTGTATGGAAAGTGCAAAAATAAATGTAGGAGCCTCACCCTTTTATAGGGGTTCAAATCAGGGGTTACAGCTGCCATTTATGACGTCCTTAAAGTCATTCAAACCTGCAGCAATAATCAGCACGAACCTGGACTGGTTCAGCGTGCAAATACATTACATGTTTGAATTCAAAAGTTTTGGAAACGTCTGAACGTTCAGGTTCCAGTCGTTACAAAACGGTCAGGAGTTAACAGGTGCGTGAAGGTTCAAAAAAGAAACCAGGGTTGAGCCAGAACCCGAACCCCACACGGACCACCTCAATCAGACCAGCCAATTCGAACCAATTGCCCAAGACCCAAGACCCAGGCCCAGAGCCCAGAGCCCAGGACCCAGGACCGAGGTTCGAGTCCGGGACAGGGCTCGGCTTCGCCGAAGGCGGACTGGCGAACCCAAGTCCAAGAGCCCGCGTGAGCTTCGTTTACACAAATCCCACAATACCCGCTGGCCCACTTGATGTACATTAAAGAAATGTAATCATTTTTAAACTCTATTCCACATTGACTAACATTCAATGTGGGATAAACATTAAAGCATAAAAGCACCCATTCAACTTCTAAACACCATTTCTCACTCACCAATAAATGGATTTGAGAAATTCAAAAAGTTATAATTATCTACACGACATGTAGATTAAGCTTATATAATTCGTTAACACAAATTTACGATGTACCACTAAATTAGAATTAATCCAATTTACAACAATAGTCTCATTGCCAATGTTAACTAATACTACATTATGCAGAATCAATAAACTTGCACTATTATGCTTGTTGTCATGAATATATGTAAAAAGCCAATTAATTAAAAGTAATGTCCATACTCATATTATTTTGTGAGCTATTACCCTACACACAAATGAGAATATTCGATCCCCTCAATTTATTGTCTTGTGAAAATTCATTAGCTAGCAAGCATTGATAATATTCAAGTCAGTAGCATGAAATCCTAGAAAAATTCTATCTAGCCTCATTATTTGTTTTGCACTGAATAGGCAACGAAATTCTTTGCATTATTCTCTATACAACATGAACTTTTTTTCTTCTTTTTCTAAAACTAATTTATGGATATAATCTGTGAATTCAAAAGGTTAAAACCTAGCCTTTTCCTTTTTCATGATGAGCAATATAATCAATATATATCCTTGCATTAGTATTTTCTTGACTACATCGGGGTGTTGAATTTGGGTTGCTACACACCCACGCAAAAGATTAGGCCCATCCCTGGTGGACGGAAGTTTGAATGCCCCAACCGATCAAGAACCTGCATTAACGTCCATTAAGTATTAAAAAAACTTTAGAGATAAACTGATCATAAATCTACATAAACCGATCAAAAGAACTCCATACATATAAATCAGTTAAAGTAATAATATTAGCATATCAAATCAAATGATATTAAAGTGATGTACAAACTTGTACTAAAGGATTATTAAAAAGTACGCATGATAAAACAATATTAAAGGTGCATCATTCAGATAAGAACTACAGTTCTTGGCTTTTTTATTATTTGATAAATATAAAAACACGTTGTTTCACCTTGGTTAACTTTAAGGTTGACCACCAATACCAGAAGTAATATAAGATCCAGGTTTGGGAACATAAATGTATTAAAGTGATTAAACATCATTATACTCGTCGTTGTTTCTTCTATCTAAAGATTGTAGTTTTCAAATCAAGATTTCTGATTCCACAAAGTCTTGTAGAAGGGAGGGTTCATCAAGCTCGACCTCTCCCTCCTATTCAGCAGCCTTCTGAATTGCGACAACATGAATCAATTCCAACCACTACTTTAAGGCTAAATACTGACGGCAGATAAGAAGTTTCTAGTGACCCTTAGTATCCCTGACCAGGTGGCTCTCATGTCGTAGTGCTTCGCACAGGTAGCTATCCCTCAACCTGCCATGGCAAATTCATTCATATCTTACCCTTCTTATTTTGCCTTATAATTCTCTGAACACAGCCGGAACCTCTTCTCGCCTCTCTGTTTAGCCACATATTAGATGTCAATAGAGAAGAAATGTCACTGGACAAGTGGAAAAAGACTACTAGCTAGCTAGCATGACAAAAAAATAAGTAAACAAAGCAGCTCTCCCTGACTCAAGGTGAGCTGGATGAGGCCCGGTGATAGATCACTGCTCAGTCAGAATATGCACCTTGCAATTTTAATTGGATGCGACGGATTTGAATATCACTCTAGCAAAAGCTGAGCTCCACAACTTCAAGGAGTGGCATCAAGCAGAGCTAGAGGATATTGAAGGGCGGCATCAGGACGAGCTTTGAAAGAGGGGAACTGAAGCCCATGCTCGTGGGCTTGAAGAGGGTCATTCTCGTGAAGTTGATGAAGGTCGTCGCACCTTCCTTAGGAGTACAGTAGTTCAAAGATTTCTCGAAGCCTATGAGTTACTCAAACCTCAACCTACCTCCAGACTATTGTATTCCTTCAAAAGGTGAGCAAAGATGCCAAGTTATATTTCAGGATTGCAATCGAGTGTGCCAACCAACAAATTTAAGCGGCTAGTTTGAATCTCCAAGTGAACATGGAGAAGGCTCAAGAGAATTCTCCTCCTAAACAGGTGACCTCAATCAGTCCCCCAAAGCGACCTGCTGGGATCGGTGCACATCCAACGCAATTGCCTTGGCCAAACTAACCTCCGACCTGGATGTACCTTTAGATGAATTTGTTCCTCCTGCCCCCTTGTCAATCCGTGTAACATATAATCCATGAATTATCTTCCGACTTGTTTTATGTGATGCATTTATATTTTTGTTGCTTTCCCATGCTTAGAAATAGTCTTACCCCTCCTTCAAGTGTCAATAGTATAAACCGAGACTCTTACTACTACTATAAAACAAAGTCAACTTTTAAGATCGTGGATTTTAACTGACCTAACTAGATCGGCCATCCAATAAGCATATAACAAGTTTCAACTGAGGAACAGGTCGATCCTCAAAACCATAACCATATACAATGATGTAATTCAAGCAAAAACCATAACTATATAATGTTACCAACAATAATGCAAGTGTAAGTATAGGATAACCCAACAACCTTACGAATCCAAGTAAAATTAAACCAAATAAACCTTTCCCGACCTGAACCAATGTCAGATCATACCATGAACCATGAGTTATATCCATAAACCATGAAACCCTCACCAACCTAAACAAGCATTGGGCCTTAACCATAAAAGACCATAAACCATAACCATCACCGACCTAAACAAGCGTCATTCCATAACCATTAACATAAACCATAAGCCATAAACCATAATCATCATCGACCTTAACAAGCATCGGTCCATAACCATAAAAAACCATAAACCATAACCATCACCGACCTAACCATAACCATAAAAAACCATAAGCCATAAACCATAACCATCACCGACCTAACCATAACCATAAAAAACCATAAGCCATAAACCATAACCATCTCTGACCTAAATGAGCATCTGTCCATAACCATAAAAAATAAAACATAAACCATAAACCATAACCATCGCCAACCTATACAAGTGTCATACCTAACCATAAAAAACCATAAACCATAACCATTGCCAACCTAAACAAGCATCGGGTAAAGTCCCATAACCTTCCTATGCCACCATATCATGTATCTTTCTCTCAGCTGGGCATAATACTTTTTCAAATGATAGATGTTCTAGCTTCTCGGATCGTCTTACCTTCTCCATCCTCCAACACATATGCTCCTTCTTTTATTACCTTGATCACCTTGAACGGTACCACCCAATTGGGATCCAACCCTGTGGTGTATATCGGTTTGACGTGTCTCCATACTAGCTCGCCAACTTAAAATCGCCTTCTCTTTACCTTCTGATTATGCGCTGCCTGAATTCTTTGCTTGTATCTTTCTACTCTTGCTGCCGCCTTGTCCCTTACTTCATAAATTACCTCCCAAGATCCTCTGTCCAATATTTAATTTTCCTTGGGATTAAAAGCATCTAGGCGATGTGATCCCTCTGCTATCTTTTCTAGAATGACAACTTCCATGCTGTAAACCATGCTAAAAACTGGCTCCCCTGTAGTAGTTTCCGGGGTCATCCGATATGCCCATAACTGATGACAATTCTTCAAGCCATAATATGCTTATTTTCTTCAGCCTTAGCTTTATTCCTTACACTATAATCCTGCTAGTAACCTCAACCTGTCCATTATCTTGAGGATGTGCCATCGAAGCAAATCTTTGCTTCATCCCTATTGTCTTGCACCACTCTTGCATCATACGCCCATTGAATTGTATGCCATTTTCTGAGACCAGTACTCGCGGCACCTCACGTGTAAGAAAACATTATTAAAGATAAAGTCCATCATTGTCTGCTCGGCAATGTTGATCACAGCCTCAGCCTTCACCTACTTCATAAAATAATCCACCACAACCACCAGGTACTTCTTCTCGCAAGGTGTCTTTGGTAGCGGTCCCACGATATCATCCTCCATTATGCAAATGGGCAGGCGAGCTCAACACCATCATATCCTCTGTTGTCACATGGATTATTAGTATGTGCATCTGAAATTTCTTGCAGGTCATCACTAGATCTTCTGCCATCCCCTTCATTCCTAGCCAAAAGAACCCAGCTCGCATAGCCATCCTGACCAATGCCCGGCTCTTCGCATGACCTGCACAGTAGCCTTCATGTATTTCCTGCTGCACCCCTAACTTTTCTTTTGATGACAAACACTTTAACTAAGGCTTAAAGTGCCATATTTTGTATAAAAGCCCTCCCATCAGGCAGAAATGAGCTACTATCCTGGCCTCCTTAGTGGGTAATTGTGCGTCACCATCCTCAGCCTTCCTAAGAACCTCTCGGATAGATGTTCTCTAATTATCCCCTTCACCTACCTCTATTATCTCATGCCCTTACTCTAAGATATTAGTAGGCAGTTCCATTAAAGTAATGATACTCGTGCTACAGTCCCCCAAGGCTCCTGCCATATTGTCGAGCTGATCTGCCCTCGTATTCTCAGCTCCTGGTAGATGTTCCAATCTGAATTCCTCTAACTAAGCCACTTCTTGCTTAACTCTTCCCAAATATTTCTGCATGCATTCTTACTACGCCTCAAAAGACCCGTTGTACTGGCAAACTATCAGCCGCGAGTCTGTATACGCCTTTAGCCATCTCACCTTCAGGTCGCTTGTCATCTTTATTCCTTATAGTAATGCTTCATATCCAGCCTCATTGGTCGAGGCTTTTCACCCTAATTTCACTGTAAATCCTAATTTTTTCCCTTTCGGGCTAGTTAAAACAATTCCTAGTCCTGTGCCACTCGCCATGGTTGACCCGCCTACATGCAATAACCATACCTTCTGTTCGACTTTCTCCTCTTCAAGGCTCACCATCTCCTGTAAGAAATTACCAATACTTGTGCTTTAATTGTTGTTCTTGGCTCATAGACCATGTCATACTCACTGAGCTCTACCACCACTTTACCAGTCTTCTGGATACATTTAGCTTGCTTAGTACCTATTTAAGTGCCAGGTTAGTTCTCACCTCGATCCGATGACCCAAAAAGTAAGGTTGTAGTTTACTCATTATGCAGATCAATGCAAACCCCCCTTTTCCCAACTCCAAATAGTTTGTCTCGGCGCCCCGTAACATCCTACTGATATAATAATAGGTCTTTGGCTCCTAAACTCCTCTCGAATCAACACCGAGATCATAGCGACCTCTCCAATAGATATGTATAGGATTAAATCATCACCTGGCACAAGCTTCATCAATAGCGGAATCCTGACCAAGTACTCTTTCAATTGCTCAAAAGCCCTTGTTGCTTCTTCTGTCCACTCAAACTTTGATCCTTTCCTCGACATTTTGAATAAAGGAAAACCCTTCTAGGCCAACCTAGAAATGAATCTGTTGAGACCTGTTATACGACCAGTTAGTACCTGCATTTCCCTCATAGCTCGGGGATGGGGCATTTCCATCACAACCCGCACCTTATCTGGATTTACTTATGTACCTCATTCTATCACCATGTACATTAAAAACTTGCCTGAGCGAACTCTAATTGAGCACTTCTTAGGATTCAGCTTCATCACATACTGCCTCAATATCGTAAAGGCTTTCTCCAGGTCCTCCACATGAGACTCCGCCTTCTTACTTTTTACTAACATATCATCCACATAGACCTCCATGATCTCTCCCAAAAAATATTTAAACATCTTATCCACCAGCCTTTGGTACGTTGCCCCTATATTTTTCAACCCAAACAGCATGGAAACAAAATAATATGTACCAGTAAAGGTGATAAAGCTCACCTTAGGTTGATCCTCCTTAGCCAACGAGACTTGATGGTACACCTAAGAATCATCCATCATGCTCAATAGTTCGCACCTAGATGTAGAATCCACCAACTAGCAATGCGACGTAATGGATAGTGATCCTTAGGACAGACTTTGTTTAGCTCGTGAAAATCAACACACATCCTCCACTTGTCTCTAGGATTTGGCACCATGACCTTATTAGATAGATACTCCGAAAATTGGATCTCCCAGATGTGACCTGCTTTCATCAACTTCTGCACCTCCTCCTCTATTACCTTTTCTAACTCTACCTCAAAATGTCTCTTTTCCTGTCTCACTGACCTTGCCTTTGGGTCTGCGTTTAGATGATGTTGTGTGACCTCCAGTGCTACCCCTAGCAGATCATCATCTCCAAAAGTAAACACATCACGTAATGCTCTCGGTAAGGCTACGAGCTCCTTTTTATATATCCTCATCACATATCTTTGCTTGATATCTTCCAACTCGATCTCCATAAGTTCTTCATGAGGTCAGAAAGAATTATCTTCCTCCATTAATTTTCTAGTACTCGGTATTCCCTCTTGGATTTCACTGCTCCGCTCTCGTTTCCCTTCACTCATCCCTTTTCTTACTATCATCTGATAGGAAGATCGTGCGACCTATTGATTTGATATTATTTCGCCAACCTTATCTCCTGCCAAATACTTAATGCTCATGTGGCATGTCGATGTAACTGCCCGAAACTCATTTAGAGAAGATCGCCCTAATATTATGTTGTAGGCCAAGTTAGAATTTATGATTATGAACTTTATCTTCTTTTCCACCCTTACACTACAAAGAAATTTGAGAGGCGGCCATTTCCGTCGGTAAGCCGTTGGTAACGGCGCTACCGACGGAATTACCGATGGAAATTGTCCGTCGGTGAAACCCTCGTCGGTAAAATATTTACCAACGGATATTTTTTAATGTCGGTAAAATACCGACGGACTCCAATTCCGTCGGTATTACCGACGGATCTTAATAAATTTAAAAAAAAAAAGAAAAAGAAAACCGACTGAATTTTTTCCGTCGGTAATTAATTTTATTAAAAAATACAAATAAAAATTAAATTTAAAATAAAAAAAATCTTTTTGGGTTTTGTGGCCAACCCGCCCCCAAGCCACCCATTAATTAATCATAAATAAATCCTCCCATATGTCGTTGGAAAGATTCGAACATGCAATCTCTCGCGCTCCAAGCCTACCCATGACCGGCTCGGCTAACTCGATTTCTTGTAAGTATTTGGAATTATAATATATATATATATATATACATACTTATGTTATATATATAATAAATAATATAATTATAATATGTCTACATATATAATATATTTATATATAATTATTGTATTATACATATATATTATATTATAATTATATATAAAAAACATTATATTATATTATATTATATTATATTAAAATTATAAATATATGTAAATATATTATATATATATATATATATATATATATATAATATATATATATATATATATATTTCTAACTATAATATAATATAACATAATATAATATATATTTAATATATATATATATATATATGTGTGTGTGTGTGTGTGTATCTGTGTATTAAATGTATTATCCTCCCTCTAGTTCAATATATAAGACATTTAGGATTAAAACACACATATTAAGAAATTGATAAAGATGTCAAACATACCCCTAATTAATATATTTATTATTAATTAATATTAGTTGGAAAATAAACTTCTACATGCGGTTAGTGAAAAAGTAAAAATAATTAATACATATAATGAATGGTAAATTTGGAATTAACGCCAATAAACTACCTAAAAAAATAAAACGACTTACATTTGTAAAAAATTGAAGGCACCCAAAATGCCATATAATTATAAATATTATATATTATATTATTAATATAATTACATATATATATATATATTAAATAATAATTTTTATTTAATAATATATATATATATATATATATATATATATATATATTAATAAAACAATCGTAAATAATAAATAAAATAAATACAAATTAAAAAATCTAATTTACCGACGGAGTAATTTTCGTCGGTAATTAAAAAAATAAAAGTGGGGTTACCGACGGAAATGTCCGTCGGTAATAAATAAAATTAAAAAAACTATAAAAATTAAATTAATTAAATAAATATTAAAAAAATAAATTTACCGACGGCCATTTCCGTCGGTAAATAAAAAAAACTTTAAAAAATAAAAAATTACCCACAAACAAATCTACCGATGGGTAACGTTCGTTAGCACGCCGTCGGTAATTTTGGTCGTCGGTAAATTTCGTCGGCATTTTCGTGTTCATTTGTAGTGTTATCTCATTGATACCCCAAACAACGGGCAAGATTACCTCCCCTTTTGTGATGATCTTTTTGAAAGCATACATCGGTGTCTGTAGGAAGGGTGTTTATGGATAATGAGAGCTCAGTTAATATCTTATACCATGAGTGTATGGAGCAAATGAATCTCAAGGTAAAAATATCCATCCTTATGTTTAACGCATCGTTATGTTCAACCTGCAGCCCTCACCTCTCTTCTAGGTTAAAATAAATAACCATCCTTGTAGGTGGGAGTCACCTATTAATGGTAGCAACCTCAGAGGGTCCAAGGCGAGCTGCCTTTACATGTTTTTTCTTGACATTATTTGAGTCTCCGTCTGTTGGCCCACCTGAAATTATGTTTATTCGCCTCCTGTTGTTTCCATCCCTTCCACCTTGCTCTGGTCTCCTCTGCTCTTCCTGTCTCCTTTGTACTTCTGTCTGTGCTTGCGGGGCCGCCCGGAGGAGGTCCTCGCAATGCCTGTCTCTGGTCTCGAGATGCTCTATCCCTGTAAAAAATCTCCTTTAAATTTCTAGTCTTGATCAGTCTTTCTATCTCTTCCTTCATGTGGCGACACCTTTCTATAGAATGTCCACAATTATTATATATGGAACCTGCAAAAGAACTGAGACACTGGGTTGGTAGGTATCTCTGTATAGTCTTCGGGCCACTTGATAGCGTTGGGAACCCGTCTTTCCATAATTACAAACACTGTAGCTCACTACATCGTCTAAGGTGTGAAGTGTTCTGGTTCCTCCTTCCAATTTCTTCTATCACTTTTTGCTTCTACTCTCCCATCCATGCCTAACGTCATGATCATCCTTACTGGTCGCCATACCAGGCCTCTTCACCGGTGGTCTCTCCAGATCCGTGACCTCTCTCCCAAATCCAAAATGCATCCTATCTTTCTCCTCCACCTCTTCCACACGGATGTATTTGATACATCAATCTAACATCTCCTCAAAAGTACATGTAGGTCGCTTAGCCAGTGAGGTTCTTAACTACCCATATGTAACCCTTGGTTAGTGCCCCCGCATTTATATCATCTGGTGTTGTGGGTACCTCCAAGGTAGCCTTGGTGAGTTTGTCCACGTACTCCTTCAAAGTTTCCCCAGGTTGCTGCATCACAGAAGAGCGACATGTATGTTTCGTATGTGCCTTTGCGCTAGCAAAGTGTGTTAAAATGCCAGCTTTAAAACCCGAAAGCTTGTGATCCTCCCCGGGGTGAGCTGGTGAGACCAATCTTGTGCTGGCCCTCGCAAGGTAGATATGAATGCTCTACACGCCATAACATTCGTGTACTGCCGCAAGGTCGCCTCATTCTCAAAACTTTGAATATGTCGGGTGGGATCTGAAAATCCTTCATAATAGATGTCTAGTCTCTTCAGCAAATGGGTGGCCTCTTAACTCCTGACGATTCACACTCGCAACCTATCTCTGGAGTGCTCGCACCGCCTCCTGCATATCCCTCATTTCCCTAGAGGTTGGTAGCAACTCATCCTCATCTTCCTCTGCTTCTCGCCGTAAATTTTTTTGTTAGTATCTTCTTCCCTACGATTTACTGCCAAGATTTCAATGTCATCTTTGTCTTCCTCCTCTGATGATGAGTACCTCCTTTGAGATCGCTTCCTTTTGGATGCTCATTCTAATTCTGGATCAGGCGTCCATAGTTCCTTCTCCTTACTCTTTCTCTGGGATGGAGTAAGTGGTTCCGGCTTGTATTCTTCCTCATTTCCTCCCGTTGCAAGTCCTGCCTTATCATCGCCATCAGTTTTCCCATATATGATTTTTTATAGCTTGTTTGTAGGTACTAAGTCGAGCAATATTTGCAGCAACCCCTTATTAATATAGCAGTCCCGCTGCTCCGGTAATCCTTCTCACTCCGTGGATCCCAGATTGATCTTCCTCCGTCTTATTACATCCGGGGGTTATTCTTCCCCCCATATTTTTGCTCTCCGCCTTCCCTGTTCTCGATGGCGGTGTCTCTGTGGTTACTCGTTCTTTTATATTTCCTAGCGGTGTTTTACCACCTTCAGATTATGCTTCTTTCTCCTATTTCTTACTCTGGCGTACCGCCGAGCTGAGGTTCATGACTTGTGGTGTTATATTTCTTCCTTTCATGATTATTTTGGTTGACTCTTACATCTTTCATTCAAGGACTCGCTGCCCCTTGTATTTCCACAAATTGTCACTTTTTGCGACCAAAAAGTTTGGCTCTCCAAGAAAATAAGTCGCTAATCTCTGAGCTGCCTTCTCTGTCCCGAAATACCTATAAAACAAAACCTAAGTCGGATAGTTCTGACATTAACCCTCTGATACTTAAGTCGGTTATATAGTGATAAACGAGAGCTCACAAAGTAGGAATTATCAACTTAGAATAGAAGTGATGCGTGTGTCCTCTTTATATAGACAAGAGACGTGCTCTCCATCTAGAGTTTCCGTCTCCTATTCACACAATAATTTCATAAATAATCCACCAACTTAAAATTATGATTTATCCTTTAAGCCAAGTTACCATAATCCTTAAGACTCTCGGATTTTATTAGGTTATCATAACAACTGTGGGCCATAAAACCATCACCATATCTTTAGCCTGTCGTGGTATATACTATACCATACCAGCATGTTGGGGCTCATAGAAAAAGCCCTTCCCCAGCCGACCTGATTTAGACTATTTCAGCTCATAAGAGCTCGGTAATTCTTTTAAATGAGTTCGATTCCTTAACCGATCTAATTTAATGTGCACGTCGACCTAAATGTTTGACGTGTTGCCTTTATTCTCGCGTGGGGAGTTATGGCTAGAAAATAAGAATCTATTGATATACGAGAGCGTTTAACTAATCCAACATATACAAGAATAACCTTCCAATAAGAATAAACGAATAATGGTGTTCATGCATATTATTGATATATTGAATGGTTAGATGAAAGTCCTCTTCGGAATTAATGCATATGCTGAGTTGTAATTTTGTGAAGATTCGTTTTTCATGAGAAAGACAGAATAAGTAGGATAGTCAGACAGAGAGTCACATGCATGCAAATTAGGCATCCAATCTGATCATTTGTTCCAAAATTGCATAATGGCATTTCAACTGTATTAGGAAATGATAATTAGCAAGAAACAAGAGAGCTGAACGGTAAAATGTAAGCTAAGTAATATCTTAAATCGACTAAGACTTAACTCAATAATTAATACCAACAAGATGAATAATTATTTAATTTTAATTCACTCCCACCACATCAAATAGATATTGCCGCTAAAAGGTAGCAAAAAAGAAGCTCAACACATTAACACCTATACTCACTGTGACTTAATTGCGGAGCTAAGAGGGGGCCAACCAAGGCCCCGACCCACTCCAGACCAAACAATGTTAAAACAACTAAATATAAAAAAATATAGAATTTATATATTTATTATTAACAAATTCCTCATATCTAAGTTTGTTTTTTCATTCGAAGATTGTTAAAAAATAATGACTAATGAACTTTTATGATTTTTTTTAAAACAAATTCATCAAACCACCCCCATTATGTCCTCCTAGCTCCAGCATTCTGGGTAACCACAGAGGCAACAACAAATTACTACTCAGGCTTATAACATTTAGGACACATGCATGCGTCAACCAAACACAATGCACACTTCAACTAAATTTAAGAGGAATATGATACTGGTCAGTCGAACAGATAGCAACTCGACTGATATGATTAGTACAAGGGATTTCAGACAGAAAAGTTCAAAAGGCTTTTTTCCAGGATACAAAGAATGTTTTGGACACAAATTCCAGACTCGCAAATCCATGACTCCAAGGCTCCAGAAAAAATGGTATCTCAGACCATATTTCCTTCATAACCCATATATCCATTATCCATGTCAACAGTATGTTTACAATAAATATATACAACAACAAGGCAACCTCCTAATATGTCTACCTGAATGTATGTGGTTTTGTTTTTTACATTTGTGCTCCTCCATAATTATGGTATTTGGGCGTATACAACGCCTAAATGACATTCCCATGGAATGTTAACTAACTGAAGGCAGCGCAGGGTTCATGCTAAGGCCATATCCTCCAGAACCACCAGGCTCGGCGTGCTTAACCCTACCAAAATATCTAATATGCCGCAACAACCTTGCCAAAAATGTGTTATGGCATATTGTAGAGCTATCACAAACAATCGCCACGTGTTTACGTGCTCTGGTTATAGCTACATTCATTCTTCTGCTATCTCCTAAAAACCCAACTGCTCCCATGTTGTTTGACCGAACCTGAAACCAATATAAATGCTATGAATCATTACCAATTTACAGCTACATATACAGGATTATTGCATGTTTTTCCATTAAATGATGTGTATATCTCAGACAAACTACGGCAGGACTTGATTTGAGTGACAAATAAAAGCCTTGCAATTACAGTATTAATTGTCCAGTGCATAACCAAAGACATTAGGGATTCTTGGCAAGAAGGCCAAATTTTATACTTTATAGGATAAATAGTCCAGCCAAATTAAAGAGAAAAGCCAAAAAATTAACCTTGCATAATCAGGTGAGGATTTAAAGGGTATTTTAGTCAGAAATTTAAGGTATAATTATAATCGGGTGAGGAAAATTATTATTTACCATGAAATTTCTTTTGTTGGGTTTTGAGGCTAATAATTTTCCTACCACGGACTATTTCCCAATTTTCCAAGGATATTATATTTTGGGCCACAAGATAAGTTTGACAAGATGAGCTGAGATTTGGAAATACATACTGAATTTAAATCTTACCATTGATATAATCACAGCATCTGCTTCACGGCCTTGAAAGCTATCGATAGTTGCAACCTCAACACCCGTGGATACAGGAGACTCTTCCAGCCTGTCTCTTAGAAGTTGCACTTGAGCTACATATGGAGATTGCACTACAATGCTTGCTGGGCTAACACCTATAAATAATTAAAACTAGCAATTAATCATCATGACTTGATATCTCCAATTTCCTCTAATGTCAGTTGAAATATTTTTCCCTTTTTCTATTTATCATTTTATCAAATATTATTCTCCTGCTTTGACATTGTCATAGATAAAGTTTACGAGGGGAACAATTAAGGGAAGACCATGATAAGGATTTTCAAATTATTTGGACTTTGTTTCGATGAATATAGATTTTAATTGCATTGAACTAGTAAAACAAGTAGATGGGATTGAATACCCGCATATATCAAGGCAAAAATATGCTGTACGACGATATCTGCTTCGCCTTCATTGTAGAAAGAGCCCGTGCCAGCTGGATCTAGTTGTTCCTCACAGCCAACCGACAAGCTCCCATATGGCATTCTTGTGTCAAGCAATAGCAATGGGCATTGTGTTATCCACGTTGTCTGCAATGAGTATAGATTATTACTATATTGTTGTCATCACACATTCATAAAAAACAAAGATCAAGAATGCTGCCATTGAGCCAACATGATGAAGACAAATTACAAATTTCATCTAAGCACCAAGTCCCAAAGAAAACTGAATGGTTTTTTTTCTTTTTTTCTTTTCTTTTTCCCTTTTTTGGATTAGGATACGACATGCTTTTTTCTTCCTCAGAGGAACTTTATGAATTGAAGATGTTCCCATTTTTACTCAGGATCCACGAATTTTCTTCTCTCTTGATTACTTGAACATCTGATTAATTTTTATATCCAAGGATATTACCAATAAATGAACTAACATCAGAAAAGATCACTTGCTATTTATACATAGGCATCTTTATCAGTCGATATCTAAAGAATAGTGTAATCCATATGACTGTACAATGTTGTATACAAAAAAAACAAAAAAAAAACCCATGATTTGCAACATCGATATTATCTGTTTAAGCCCAAAGAAGATTTTCTGAATATAATAAGAGTTTGGCGGATTTTTGGCCATTTGATCATAAAAAAAATGTTTTTTAGCCATTTTAAATAATAATAATAAAAATAACAACAACAATAATAATAATAATAATAATAATAATAATAATAATAATAATAATAAGTTTGTCATTTTGGATTGAATTGTCCATTTCACCCTTACTTTCCTTTCTTGGGCGGCGTACATTTCTCGGATCCAAGAAACACATTTGTGGGTCCCGCAAAATCATTTCTTGAATCCCAGAAATGCATCATGCTATTTTTTATTTATTTTTTATTTAAAAAAACTGGCTAAGTAGCTCAACAAGTATGCAAGGGGGTATAACTGCAATATTTTAGTCAAGATGGCTAAAAACCTGTTTTTTCCAAAAAAAAAAGGCTGAAAACATTTCTTGGAAAAAAATGAATGGCAAATTTGTCATATTAAGACATTATATTCTAATAAACAGAAAAAAATAAATAGATATTTGTCAAAAAGCACTGTACCCTGATCAATGGAGAATCGGAAAGAAGATGAGACACAACACTTGCAGAGGACTCCAGTAACCCATTATACATCTCTTTCGAAGCCCAGCTGGCAATCGCGTCATTCATCCTATACTGTGTCTTCAGCTTCGTACCAAGAACCCCTTCATGCAAACCCGATGCTCTCTCCAACAACGATACTCCTAAACCACCTTCTAACGCTTTCCTCGATAAAATCACCGGCGCGAGCTGGCACTCGTCCCCTGCGAGCACGCAACGCTTTCCCAGTAGCATTGGTATCCAGCACGACGGCTCGATGGCTTGACCCGCTTCGTCTATCACTACCAAGTCGAACGGGTCGAGGCATCTGATCATCGGGTCAGCCGCTCCGATATTAGTGGCTAGCACGACGTTAGCACTCGTAAGGACATCTTTTACCGTCTCCCTTTCCTTCCTCTTCATTGTCTTTCCGAGCTGTTTCAGGAGCTGACGAATGCCGGCGGCTAAAGAGTCGTCCCTCAAGCAGTGGCTGAGGTCCTTTCGTAAATCGGATTTTTTTCTCTCGAACTCGGATTTAAAATCAGAAAGTCTGTTGTTAACGATTTCAACCAATGATTTGGAAGCTACTGCGGGTGATATACGTGCTGGGTTACCGACCCGTACGATGTTAGCTTTAAGGTCGGACAGTTTATCGACCATGTTATCGACGGCCGCATTGGTGGGTGCGGTGACGAGTACCCTTTCGCCCTGTTTAACAACAATTGAGATTAGTTGCTTCAGCACACCCGTCTTTCCAGTTCCGGGAGGGCCTTGGATTATCAGTACAGGACGTTTCTTGTTTAAACCTAACGCAATTGCTCTTTTCTGGGACCTATCATAAAATTCATAGTCGTACAATTCCGGCTCTGTCCAGTCTACAATTTTATTATCCTCAAACCACGCAATATCCTCTTTGTCTCCGAAAATCGTGGTCACGACAGCTAATGAAGGGTTCCTTTTCTTCAAACCTTTCTTCTGAAGCATCATTAAAGCTTCACAGTTACGCTGCACAAAAGTAATAATTAATGGAAGTGAATATATGTGAAGAATGCAAAATAAAAACTACGAGATTTTGGGTGCCAAAACCAATTTTATATTTGCAGAAGTGATACCACTAATGTTGACTAATCTGGCTTACACTGAACTTGGTGAAATGAAATGGTTGAATAATTGTAAAATGAAATTATTCAGGAATACACATATTTATGCAGAAGCAAACAAAAATAAAATAGCAAAACAAAAATAAAATGATTAAAATCACTCCATTATTATGATATTACATATTCTAATTTGAGAAAAATCAAAAGGTGTTGTGTTTGGGAGACAAAAAAAAAAAAAGAAGAAGAAGAAGAAGATAAAATCCATTTAGCACTTAACTGCCTTTATGTTAGGGATTTCATGGTTCAAAAAATGATTTGCAGAGAACATTTGAACTTTCTATATTTAGTACCTCATATGTGAGCGTATCAGCCAATCCTTGGATACGATCAATGCGAATATTCTTGCCGAAAAGTTTGGAAAAGGTAGAATCACCACGCCGAGATTCAAGAGCCACACTAATGCTACAGCCATCATCACCTAGATTGTTAACAAACCCTTGCATGCAAGACGTGGCCCCAGCGCCCCTACTGTCACATATTCTCACGCAAACCATGTCACCGGGAGAGAGGTTAGTGGGTGGCAATCTGTGGTTCCCCTCGACCCTGAACAAAACCAAATGCATCCCACCTAATCCTGCATATATATTCCAGCCATCAGTTATGTGAGAAAATTAAGGTAAGAACTCAAGTAATGGTACCTGTAGATGTGCTGATCACGTTCAGATTGCAAATTGTATCACAAAGTTCTTGCTCCGTTTGAGCATGGCTAACCAAGAATTCAGTGGGCTTTGGCGAGCCTGAATGCTCGTCGGGTGGTGTTGGAACGGCATTCAGCTCTTCCTGAGTAAACTCCAATTCGGAATCCCTTTCTATGCGAAGAAGATCGGACATGTTCTCGGTAAATTCGTCAATTCTGCGTTGAATGGCTTTGACCTTGTCCAGGTTTAGTCCTAATACACCTTGGACGGACTTAGACTCGGAAGCTTTCCTCGCAATGGCTCTATGCTGAGCTGCAAATGCATTTAATGAAGAAAAAAAATTAAAAATTAATCCTGCAGTCTGCAATGGCCATCCTAAGACCCCGAATCAAAACTCCAAACACTTGAATAAACTTTGTCACACATAACACTTTCAATTCTCAGAAACTCGTCTAATTTCATTGAAATTCGCCAAATGAAATAAAACATGTACTAAAACATATGTTTCATTTCATACACAATCACAACACAAATTCAGTCACACATATATGCAAGTGTCAAGAGCCACTTCTAAGAAGATTAATGATCCATCCTAAAACCTTAAAACACTTAAAATTTTCTTCAAAATCCACAGAATGAAACAATAGTCAGGTTCATACACACTCATAACACAAATTCAGTCACACGTTATACATACATGATGCACGTATAGACAAGCAGCCATTTCTAAGAAGATTAACGAGCCATCCTAAAAACCAAAACCACACATTAAAACACTTCCAATTCTCTAATTTTCTTCAAGAATTCACAAATGAAACAAAAAGATCTACGAAAAAGTCAGTTCACAGAAACCTGAATTAGCCAGTTCCTTGAGCAGCTTCCATGACTCTGTCTCACGCCAGTCACGAACGAGCGCTTTTCGCTGTAAATCGTGGAGAACCTCTCTGAGCTCCCTCTGGAAGTGGTCGAAGAGCGTCGGATAATGAGTGCACGACTTGAGGCATACAGCCTCCATGCCTAGAGGCATCGGAACAGCATTTAGGTAAGGCTGAGCCTGGATAACGAACGTCAGACCGGGCCCCATCCTCTGCTTAAGATCGGCAAAATCGCCCCGCTTCTCCGCCAACGCGAAATCCATAGCCATCGATTTCATCCCTTGGGATATCCATTTCACCACGTCTTTGCCCAAATCCTTTCGCCCCAGCGGGTCACCGCTCTGACACTGTTGTTGTTTGCTTCTTCTTCGGGTTTCCTCGGACACTGCAGCTTTGATGCTGCTGCTATTGCTCCGGCTACTTGAGCCCACACGAATACAATGTGAAATTGGGGAACTTAAGAAAATCCGGTTAGGATATACCGATTTGGCCGGAGACTTCAATATTGAGGCAGATACGCCGCCACAGAAAATGCACGACGATTCCATCTTTCAATATTGAAGCTCCTTCAGATTAAATATCAAAATTCTGGTAATCAATCGATTTTCACACTCACAACGATCTACGCAGCAATTAATGATGATAATTTTCTTTTTTCTTTTTTTCTTTTTTCTTTTTTCTTTTTTCCTTTTTCTTTTTTCTTTATTATTGTTAAATATATATTTTTGATCTGCTGAAAGAATGTTGGATAGTGGCTGCAAGCTTGCAAGTGGGGTTGTTCAGCAAGAGGCGAGGAAGGTGCTGATGTTGGGGTCCATCTTAAAACCGAAGAATCTCAGATTCGATTTGTAATTGGCTGTTAACGATTTGTAATGTTTGTGGACTTTATTAGGCCGCGCCGTTTTAAAATTAGATTCCCAAATGGGCGTATTGAGTCTGGCCCAAATCCTCCCAATCGGAGATATGGAAAGAGGGAGAGGACTAATGGCACATACCTATTGGCTGGTTTAGATATTGGTCGTGTGCTTTGGGTGGTCTCCAGCCCTCCAAGTATCAACAATGTGACACGTTCGTTTTTTACTCCAATAAATACTTGGGCATAATATGTCCACTTTCATAAATATACGAAAACGAAATTGGAAAAATTTAATAATTAATATATATTTTTAATTAAAATTGAAATAGTAATTTAGTTTTGGGAAAATTAAAATACTGTATCGACCGCTTGAAATAAAAGTGCCTCGAGGCTGGGTCGCTTTTATCACAAGTATCTCGCTTCAATTAAAAAAAAAAAAAATCATGACCTTAGGTTTATTTCGGCAGAAAAAACAATTTTGGGATCGAACTGAAAAAAAATATATTTAAACTAGCGTTCCGACCCAAAATGCAAACAAAAAAAAAAATTAAAAGCAGAACGCCACTGTCATTGGTGTCTCAGGTTAATTTGCAAAAATAATGATAATAATAATAAAGGTGGGATGTTAGTGGCAAGAGCGTCCCAAAAATTTCTAAAGCAAAAAATTAAGTCGTTTTATTTAAATTTAGGGTTATATTATATAGTTTAATTTATGTCAAAATGTTAGGGTTTACGACAAAATGAAATAAATAAACAATTTGATAAAAGTGATGACATTTGTCACTTGAAGCTTTGCACGCTAGCAAACTTGTTATTGGTAAATATCACGAGTGAATAGTAATATAATGATGTTTTCGTTTAATACTTTATTTATTTTATCATGTGTTTGTTGCTCTAATGTGTTATTTATTTGTTGGTGTACGTGTTATTTTCATTAGTACGATTATTTATAATATATCGTTATTTTTTTTATTGTGTTATGTTATGCTTATTTTTTTAATTGTGTTATGTTATATCTATTGTATTTGACTGTGAATCTATTATTGACTATTCATATGTAGAAATTAAATAATAAACAACACAATAATAAATAGTTTTAATAATAAAATAGTTTTAGTAATGTCCTCATGTACCACCACAACTTGGGGTGAATGTTTATACAAAACTTGTAGTTATGTCCACGCGGGGAGTCTGATGTATTTGAGCCACCACGTCCCTATTACTTGGTCTATGTGGTCTTTTGAGAGGTGGTTGTGGTGGTTGAATTGGTACTGGTGTATCATCTTTTTCATCTTCTTCCCCTGTCGCGTCATCTTCTTCCTCTTGCATCGCTAATGCACCATACATCTCATTAGCATGACTCACACTTACAAATTAAATTAGTGTTGTATGCAACTGTGGTCGCGAAAATCTCAGCTGATTTTTGTATAACGGTGTATTAGTATTATAATGTATTGGGTTTTAATTTTTCACTATAACATATTTGTATGAAATTTTGACATAACAGTGCCAGACAATTTAAAAAGAAGTAATATAATATTCGGGACAGTCGCTAGCCTTTATTTTCTATCCCAATAGACAATATGGCCAAACCATAGTTAGAATGAGAGATGTTTTCATTTAGTCACAAGACTATTTTGTAAATCATTCATATTTTGCATGACCATTTTTATCTCCATCAGTCCTAAAAAGACAGACCAGATTTCCAATTATTGACCCTAAAATACCCAAATTGCGTGTTTGAAGGAGTTTGTGCGCAATAATAATTATCACCATCGTTTCCTCTCAAAGACTAATACTCATACATCTCAGCTTCTCTGGGACAAGAAGATCATGACATTCGTTGGTTTCAAATCGTTCAATTTGCGGCAGCCCACCCTTCCCAACTTTTATATTTCTCAGACGCAACATCGAACGGAGACAGAGGACCCTGAGTCTTGGGAACCCATCATCCGATACCACCATCTTAGACCCAACATATGCATCGTTCAATTTGAGGTGCAATAGCTTTGGAAGCTTCTCTAATACTGGCGTGGGGTCCTCATCGAGATGTGTTCGAACCAAGCTCAAGTACGAGATATTTGGTGGGAAATTACCTGCACTCGGTAACATGGCTAGTTCGCCATGCAGTTTAAGTTGGGTGAGACGGTGTAAAGTTCCTAAGCCGTCTAAAGGCATGACACGCCTGAAACCATACCATCTTAAGTTCAGACAAACAAGATTGTCCAACATAGCCAACGAGGTAGTACATAACTTCATTACATCCGAGTCTCTGTCCAACTCGATGCCTAACTTGCGAAGATTAGTCATGTGTCTCGGGTGATCGGGCATCCAGTGATATATAAGGATGTAGTTAAGTGTTTGAAGATAATTCAAAGCGCTTTTCTTAAGAGGTGCGTCGAAAATGAAAAAAGACATGTAAAGATGACGCAAGTTATCCATATTCCATATAGCACTCGGCACCTTAACGAAATAATTTTTTGATACATCAAGAACCTCGAGGTTTTTAAGGTGACCCAACGAGCTCGGGAGCTTTTTTATATGGTTGTTTCTTAATCCTAAGTGCCTTAACCCAACAAGTGACCCGATTGCGTCCGGCAACTTTTTCAGGCCAAAATCTTCAAAGTCGAGTATCCTAAGGAGTTCAAAACTCTTCCAATGAGACGGAGTGGTACTACAAGCATTAATGTAGCTACCTCCACGGAAGAAAAGAGAGCGAAGACGTTTATTTCGATCGTTCGAGTAAACGAAGCTTTCTTTTTCGTAGTATATAACACGATGGCGAGGTTTATCTAAGGATCGAGAATCCCCGTCTCTCAAGATCTCGAAATTTATTTCCTCCTTCGCTTTCGTGATGGATAGCTCGCGAAGAAGATCGTGGATGTTGCAAGTTTTAACTCGGTTGTCCGTGCTCATCTCCTTCACTTGAACCATGTTTCGATTGATGAGTTCGTCTAAATAACGTCTCGCTATCTCCTCCATCGTTTCTTCTTCTCCCGCTTCGTTCTGTACCACCAACCCTTGTGCAATCCACACTTGTACCAACTTTTCTACACGAATAGTAGCATCTTCGTTAAAAAAGCCCATGCACAAGAAGCATGACTTGAGTTGTGGTGGCAAATTGTGGTAACTCAATTCCAAAATCGCCGATACACTATTTTCATCGCCTCTTCCTGAATAAGAGTTCATTCCTTTGAGAACTTTCTCCCACTCGCTCTCGGTCTGTCTCTGTTCCGCCAACAGGCCTCCGACCACAGTGATTGCTAACGGTAGACCGTTACACTTTCTCAGTATCTTTCTACCTATGTTCTCCAAGTCTTGAGGACATTGGCCGTCATTGTTGTCGCCGAATGCCTTACTCAAGAACAATTGCCAGCTCGTGTGGGAGTCTAAAATTTTCATTCCGTGCACGTATTGAGCGGGCTTAGTGATGTCCCGGCTGCGACTTGTGAGCAACAATCTACTTGGTTGATCTGACATGTTAAGAATTAATTCAGTTTAAGAAGGAATTATCACAATTAACACATCAATTTAAATTAGTGCATAAACCAATGATATTTTATTGTTGCTATATATTATGCATAAGTTTCATTTATGCGAATCAATAGGATTAGACCTAATTAATTAATTACCTTGACAGGGAAGAGCAGAGGCAAGAGATTTCCAATGTCCTTGTTCCCACACATCATCCACAACTATCAAATACCGTCTGCCCATCAGGCACCTCTGGAGCATCTCCCGGAGACTCGGCACCTCCATTTTCTCCATCGTCTCCACTATCTTTAGCTTATCCTCCGTCGGCTCCGCCAGCTGCACCACCAGCTCCTTGATCATCTCTTTCTCCTTGAACTCGCTGGAAATACAAACCCAACCACGACGCTCGAATCTCTCAGCCACCGCGGCGTGGTTGTACACTACCCTCGCGAGCGTTGACTTCCCGATGCCGCCCATCCCCACGATGCCGGCGACCGAGAGACCATCTCTCTCCTCCAGAATGGCTCTCCGTAGCAGCAGATCCACGTCACCTTCCATGCCCACCACGTGTTTGTCTTTTTGCCAAGGAGACAAACGGCGCCGCCACTCCACGTCTTTCGATCGCCTGACGAAGACGGGCTCTTCCGGGCCGGTTCTCTCGATTCCATAACGCTCGCGTCTTTTGTCGAGGGCTTCGAGCCCGGCCCGGATGCGCTCGATCTCTTCCCCGACCCTGTTGAAGTATTAAAGTCAACGTTACTAAAACCAAAATGTTCATTAGTTAAAATTATTAGATATATATTAAATTATAAAATAGCACCAATAAATTTGGGCATGATTTTCCAAATTTTTAAATTCAAAATTTTGGGTATTGTGTTTGAGAATTTACTTTTTATTATAAATGTAAAATTGTGCGAAAAAAAAGAATATTGTATTTATGTAAAATTTAAAATAAGGGTTTGGGGCATGGTGTGCTTGAAGATGAAGAAATGGAGAGAAAAATGATCAATATAATTAGATATATGGTAGGTATTAGATTTAATAAATAGTTAGTTAATTATTTAGATTTTAAATTTTAGAACAAATAGTATACAAAATTTAAATTCGGTATTTAAAATTTTAGTCCAAATATAAATTATGTGGTGGTATTTCAATACCACTATTAACATAATTTAGTACAAATATAAATTATGTGGTGGTATTTCAGTACCACTATTAACATAATGCGCAATTTAATATTACCAAATTAAGAAAACCATCAATTTAATCTCAATTTTTGGCGGAAATACATTTTAATCTAAATTTCAAAATTAAATTAAAAACAAAAGTTAAAATTTCAAGATTCTAACATTTCGATATTTGAATACGTATTAAACTGTCGACACACGTAGATAATGGTATTAAAATATCGTCAACCCAAATTACTTAGATTAAATAGCAAATTTTGCAGGGATAAAAATACATTATGTTTGAATGAAAACCCATAATGCAATCGGACTCTAGTCCATGATATAATTTACCTGTTGAGGTGGTATGCATGGCGCGGCAGGTAAGCGAACCTTCCGAGCAGCCCTCGGCTCATTCTTGGGGCGTCGACTCTGAGAACGAAGGTCTCGATTGCATCGTCAGCATCTTGAGCTAAGTCTCGGATGTCGGATACCCATTTACGTATCCGCTCATCATCGCCTTGCTTTTCGGCTGCATCTTTGAGTAGACATTGCATCATCTCGAGCTCATCTTTCAGCCACTTCAATTGTCCTTCGACGCCTTGAATGAAACCAACTTTCTCGATCACAAGTTGGCCCAGCTTCTGCACCGCGAATGACAGCGCTGCCTCCGCCATGTCCCTCTGCCTTTGTTTGATCGTATCTCAGCTATAAGCTATCAATCTCAATTCCTCATCGCACTGCTTAAAATAACAGAACTAGTGGCCACTTGGTTTAAAGTCAACTGGTCTTTCTGTCCATGATCTGTTCTGTCCCCTCCCAAAAATGTCAACTATAATAAAAACATGCCTAGTTTTGAAGTATACCAATTTTATATTATCTTTTAGGTACCAAAAAACTGGATTGACTTGGGCACGGCACGAGGCACTGAACGCCATTTGAGGACCAAATTTTATTTTGAAATAAAAATCTGAGTTGGTAATGATCAAGTAAAGATAATAATTACTCTTGCCTACAATTCAACTAATTAAGTTCAGTAATATGTCGACAAAACAAAACAACCAACGGTGTGTATGTATCATCTTACAATATTTTAATACACATACTATAAAAATAATAAGTGAAAAATAAGATAATAATATTTCGACAAATAAAATCCAGCAAAATATATCATATTATTTATAGTACTTTATGTTTTAATATAATTAATAGATACCCTATAAATAGATGTTGTTTACAAAACACCAACTAATAAATACATTCTATCTTAATTAACACCGAGGATATAACAATTGGTGCAAGTAGGAAGTAGCAAGTATTCACTCCATCCCATTCACATTTTTTAAAACTTTTCGTCTCATTCGTATTTATATTTTCAAGTTAGAATTAATATTATTTTTTACTTTTTTGATAAAAAATAAATATTATTAATTTATCCTTACTTTTATTAGTTTACACTTTAATATTTATAAACAAATAATACATATAATTACAAGGAAAATTTTCCAATTGGTACATTTTTGAAAATATAATGTACTCTCTCTCTCTTTCTCTCTGCAAATTTCTTATTCATATTATCCTCTCTCTCTCATCATATATTTTTTTTCGTATTATTACAAATCCATTTTTTAAAATGAATTACACACTCCTATTTTTCAAATTGAATTACTACTATTGAAACTAAAAAAAACTGCTACTGATATTTTTTTTAAAGAACTACTACTGATAATTGACATAATTAAAATTACTTCTTGAGATTTTTTTTAATTTATATTTAGTTTTAAATTTGACAGAGGTAATGTAAAAATTAATAAAATATATATGAGATTTTATTTACTTGCGAATTTTGATATAACTAGTATGGAAATTTATAATGTTTGCGTGAAAGTTCATATTATTTGTTGCAATCAGAGTTTTGGTTACATTTTAGTATAAAACTCGTCAACGTAATATTAAATTCGATGGACGTAATATGCAATCGAACAAATGTAGTGTGCAATTCTGAAGTTCTAGTATAAAATTCTATTTATTCCAATAAAATATTTTCCTAATATAGTATACGAGAATTACTTAACAGTATGAAATTAAATAATTACAAATAAAATATTTATTAATTAATAGTCTGCAATTAAAATTAGTATATAATTCAATTTAGATATATGCAATTAAAATTAGTATATAATTCAATATAGATATCAAGATAGCAGTTTGGAATGTCAATTTGAAATCATAAAAAAATAAAAATAAATCATTAAACAAGTAATCTGAAATTATATATATAGAGAGAGAGAGTGTGTGGATGTTAATTTAGGATCTAATTTTCTATTATTTATTAACTTAGACTATAAAGATATTTTTTAATAGTATTATTAATATTAACTTGAGTTATACGACATATTTCTACTAACCATATAATTTTTTTTTTTTTTATGAAATAGCTAAGAATAGAATGTGACACGTATACTTATTCCACTCTCCCTCGATCCATTCTACTACTCAAAAGCATACGTGTACGTACGAATCCAAACACCCAAACAGCATAGACAAACGTTACGTTGCGCTATTTCAAACCATCAATCTAATGCTCCAGCATTTCGAAGTATTACCATCATCTTCTACAACCATCGAAAAGAATCATCAGAAGATAGAAGCAAGAGACCCAAACAAATTCTTGGATTTCACATGAACCCCAGTTGGTTGGGT
The DNA here is from genome assembly GCA_014905375.1 of Phtheirospermum japonicum. Taxonomy (NCBI): domain Eukaryota; kingdom Viridiplantae; phylum Streptophyta; class Magnoliopsida; order Lamiales; family Orobanchaceae; genus Phtheirospermum; species Phtheirospermum japonicum. Next base: position 891,120 of record BMAC01000222.1, on the reverse strand, counting down.
TCTCGATTGTTCTGAGCGATGACGACTGTATCTAGGACTCAAGCTAGCATGAAGAAACTCGCACCATTATCCAATTTGTTGTGCGAGAAAACGAAATTAGGGTTTGGGTCGAGTTTAATTAGAAGGTGTGTTTCTGTTGAAAGCGGCGGAGGCGAGGATTTAGCTGAAGAATTGAGTAAAGGGAAAACAAGGTTTGCGGCTGTGTGGGGAAATGGAGATTTTGGGAGGCTGGGATTGGGCAATTTGGAGTCCAAGTGGAGGCCCAGCCCTATTTTGCCGGCGGCTTTCGATTATCAGGGTTTGAAGGAGATCGCTTGTGGCGGTGCCCATACTCTTTTTCTCACTGGTGAGAATTTCGTACTCGATCATTTTATAGTTCTGATTTTTATTTTTATTTTTTTTTATTTTTGTGGGACGTGGTGTTTGGTTGTTCCTTTTGCTGAAAGGTTAGTGCGTGTTTAGTGTGTGATTGGATTTGCATGAAAAAGAATCTGTCTTTAATTGTGGAATTTTGCTTTACGTTCCAAAGCTAGGTTTGGATAAAATGTCTTAAATGAGTTAACCGGTTAAAACTAGTTCAAAATACTAAGTAAATATAATCGAGGAACCTCCATAACAACTTAGTCGCTACAAATGCACAACCAAAATCCACAAGAATTTTGTGTTGGTATACTAGTACAAATGTTATTATGCTCAAAAAGAGAGCACGGGTTGTTTTCAGAATTTTAGCAACTTTGTCTAGCTTTTGATGAATGCCTTCATTTTTTCGAAATCGAAGTTTAGCAAAACCATTGATACACCTTCAGTTGTGAATTTGAGAACAAAAGGAAAACTTGGAAACAATCGTTAGGCTAACAACTATTGACAAGAAAACAAGAAGAATTAGACAATAGCTTTCTGAGTTCTCTCTTTGGTTGCATCTGAACATAGCCTGACAAACGTATTAGTGTAGTAGCAATGTAGGATGGCGGGTCATGGCGGCGAGGCCAAAAACCGCCATAAAAATATGGCGGATGGCGTTGCGGGATATGGCGGAAGGTATGGCGGGCAAAAAAATAAAATATTATATATATATTTATACATACAAAAATACTTCAAAATAACAACATAATCATAAAAAGCAAATCAAACACTAATTAAATGTCTCTATTCCTCTTCTTCAAAAATGGATCAAAAGCAGAAAACAGGTCAGGAGCAGGAGAAAAACAGAAAGAAAAGAAAAAAAAAGCAAAAGAAAATGAAAAAGAAAAAAAAAAACTGGAAATAAAATATCAAACCAAAATCTATAATCATCACAATCTCTAAATTAAGGAAAAAAAAAAAAATTAGAAAAGAAAATGTAAAAAAAACAAACAGGAGAAAAAAAAGGAAAAAACTTGAACTAAAAACTTTCCGGAGTTTGGGTCGCCGGAGGGTGGCGGTTGCCATGCGTGGGGGTCAGGGGTTAGGGTTTTTCAGTTTTTTTTCCCTTCGTACTTTTTGTCTGCTCTCTCCCGTTTGTAAAATGGGAATGTGGTAGGGTTTTATAAAATGGGGCATGGGAGTCAACGGGTCAGAGTTTTTTTCCCCCAAAACCCGCCATTTCCCGCCATGGCCGCCACACCGCCATGGCCGCCACGCTCATGGCGGCCGCCATAGCGCCGCCACGCCCAAACCGCCACAAACCCGCCATAATATGGCGGCGCGGCAAAATTCCGCCACGCCATACCGCCATGGCCGCCATTTGATAACACTGGTTTTAAGTTATTGGTTCTATTTGCTAAACCATTTTCGGCAATGAGCATGCTCCCGGATCTGTGTGGTGTATTTTGTTTGAACGCAATCAATAACTAGTTGCGCCTATTATTTCCTCGTCCAAATTACAATCAGTAGTTGCAACCGCCTAACAAGCCTTTGCACAAAAAATATTTCGTCAAGTTACAAACCGGTCGCTGAAGTATTTTTAGTACAGGCTTGCTGGGTGCTTGCAGCTACTCATTGTGTTGCCACGGCTTACTCATTGAGGTTTGGATAGGTGTTGAAGAAATTATTGGCCTCACTAGTTATCAGTCCGGTAAGACTATGCTCCGCCGAAAGGGTTTGGCGGATAAAATCAATAACTTATAAACTTCATTGTTACCAAGCCTGTAAGTTTGCTAGGAAATTTGGGTCATGATCAGATGCAAGCTATTCATACGACTTTATAAGAAACCTTCGACCAAAGAGAAATCTCAGAAGGGTATTGTCTAGTTTGTTTTTCAATAGCTGTTATTGTTTCTCGATGTCTTTTTGTTCCCAGATTCACAATCAAAGGTTTTGGCTTTGGTAAACTTTTCGATGTCTTTGTTAGAGCACAATAGAAACCGTATGTCTTTGTTAGAGCACAATAGTCTGGTATAAGTATACTTAGGCGTCTTGGATTAATATTCATTCGCTGCCTGTTTGTACTTATTGTGATTGTGCTTAATCCCAGCCACAAATCTTGCAGGTGTGTATTAGTATTTTGAACCGTTTATTATTGCGTTTTTAATCGAAGTTGCTTTGGATCTCTCATCAAGACTCAAATCACCTCTCATCATTTCTGTACTGACCCTCCTATTCAATATTCAAGGGGATTAAACATTACATGGATTATTTGAAACTTGTAGAATCAAAGGCACTCAAGGAGGTCTAGATCAAGTATAGGATTGTTAGGAGTATGATTTTTTCAATTTTATCTTTCTCGAATTTGCAATTATATTATAATACAATAGCATCGGGCACAATTTTTTGGGATTGTAACTCACTTTTCATTAAATGCCTTATTATCACGAGTAATTGCACCAAACAATAATTGAAGCTAAAAGTTTGGGATAATTGGTTTGTTGGAAAATAGCTGAGCTTTCTTCTAGATTTGCTTTTATATATATATATATATATATATATATATATATATATATATATATATATATAATACAAACACACACACACACACACACACACACAATGAGAACCTAACAACTAGTGCTTTTATTATATAATTCTAGTGCTTTTTATCGAAATGGAAAAACATAGAAAATCTGGTCCATCCACTTAATTAGATATAAGGCCCACAATTGGCATGGTTCTCAAATATTAGCTTCAACATTTTCTGAACTTTTAGATGTTAAAAATTCCTTGTATTTCCTAAGGCTCATAAATGAAGTATTTTTGATTTGGCAGAAAATGGAGATGTGTATGCAACTGGACTCAATGACTTTGGACAGCTAGGCATATCAAATTCCAAAAACTATACAACTGTAAACAATACAATCCTTTACTGCTTTATACCGTTCGAAACTTCTCTCTTTTTATTTGATGTTGGCATTCTTATATCATCTTCTTGTCTTCTTTGGATTAGCCAATATATGTCGTGTGTATTGGGTTCATTTTGCAATAACTAATGCAGGAGCCTCTCAGAGTTTCTAGTATTCCGAAGAGGATTGTTAAAATTTCAGCTGGTTACCATCATTCAGCTGCTATTACAGGTTTGGTGGTAATAAGAGCTTTGTTTTGGCAACCGGGTATGTCATCATTGCAGTAATAATCTAATTTGGCCTTTTGTAGAGGACGCGGAACTCTATATTTGGGGAAAGAACACAAATGGACAGCTTGGCCTTGGAAAAAGTAATTACATGAGCCTAGCTACTTGTTTTTCTTTTTTTTTTTTCCTTTTTTTTTTGGTATAATCTGCTCAGTAATTCAGAAATTATACATGTTACTCTTCTCGTGATCACTCACTCTTGGTACCAAATCTGCAGGGGCAGAAAAGAGAATTTTTCTTCCCCGAAAGGTTGAGTGCTTGGATGGAGTTGCCATTAAAATAGCATCTTTAGGATCTGAACACTCGATAGCTGTTACAGGTCTGAATACTATATCTAGAATCACATATACTTATAAACCCATAGGAACATCCTCGTTAGCGGGGGTTTTATACCCTTCGTAGTTCATTAACCTCTCACATGCCTCTGTTGGCCAGATAAAGGTGAAGCTTTGAGTTGGGGAGGAGGAGAATCTGGAAGACTTGGTCATGGACATGAATCGAGCATTTTGGGATTTCAGAAAAGTAGCAGGTGTATTTTATTTATTAACAAAGGACAATTGTAGTCCTTGATTTTGTTCTAGAAATCCCGAAATTCTGCATATTTGGTGCTTGTTTGCCTGGATTTATTGATTTTATGTGTTGTAATGAACACTTGTAATAAATTTTAAAAAAATTGTTTATTGAAATCGTTTTTCATGTTGAGTAAGAGATATTTTTTAGTTGGTATTTATTGAAATCGTGCTGTTATGCTATAATATTAGTCATCTGTTGTTATACTCTTGATATTCATTGCATGTGAAGAATATTAATTTATTATTGCCTTCCATTTAAAGATTGTTGGGTTACTTGATCTTTTGCTGATATTTTTGTTGCTCTCCCCAATTGCAGTGAGTACACACCACGACTAATAAAAGGACTTGAGGGAGTTAAGGTACTTCAAGTGTGGCATATCTTGCTTTAGGAGATGTTTCAGTCTGACCACATTGTGTTTGTTTCATTCAGAAGTTCACAATACTGGTTTCACAATATTAGGTCAAAAGCGTTTCTACTGGAATGCTGCACTCTGCCTGCATTTCAGGTATATATATCATGGCAAAAACTTGTGCCATGCCGTCTGACGGAACCAAAATTTCCCCCATTTTTATTTTCTTAATTTTTTTAATTCTTTTTACTTTTTCTAGTGTTTTTATATTTCTTTAGATTTTGTAGTTTTTTAGGGTTTTAGTTTTTCTTTTCAGCTTTTAAGTTTTTTTTTTTTTGTTTTTTTTCAGTTTTAGGGGTTTATTTCCTTCGGTTTTCAGGAGGGGGGTAGCTATTTTTGTATAAAATTTCTATATATATATTTTTTGTATTTTTTTAACTTTAGGATTTAGTTTCAGTGGACTTGGCATAACGTCAGATGGTCTGACATGAGAATGCCCCATTTGTCATTTTATGCTTGATGCTCTCCCTCTTAATTAAAAAATCACAACCATAGCGCCCTAACTTTACATTTGTTTGAATTTCACAGAAGATGGCTCAGTATACTTCTTTGGTGAAAGAGAATTAGGAAAATGGGTAATCTGTAAATCTTCAATTTTAGAAAGCTGTTCACCATTTTTGTTTGAAGACTCAGTATGCTGTTGACTTCTGGTCTGAATTTATTCCCGAATTTGTTAGGGTTTTGGTAAAGCAAAGAGTGCAACGACACCATCTACGATTAGCACACTGCCGTTTTCAGAGGAAGTTGCTTGTGGTGGTTATCACACCTGCGTTATTACAAGTAAATTTTCACCTGATCAATATATTCACTTCGTCTGGCAAAAATAAAGTTTTCACATGATTTTAACTTTTTTTGCATTTAAATAGAAATTTGTTTCACCAATTTTTAGAACCCATTTGCATAAGTTGATTTCTGAATGTTTAACATCTTCTTCGCATAGATGGTGGAGAGTTGTACACATGGGGCTCGAACGAGAATGGCTGTCTTGGAATTGGGTATATGCATATAAGACTGTTGACAAAAGCTACTATTTTATGTTTATTTATCTGTACACAAACAATAGATGAATTTCCATGTGGTTGACTTAATTACATTCAGCTGCACAGAGATCACTTATGCACCTGAAAGAGTCGAAGGTCCATTTCTGAGGCAATCTGTTAGCAAGGTTTGTGATGAAACTTACATCGAGAAGTCATATTTGAAATTTGAACTGATTTTTACTCTTTCTCCGTAGCTCAAAAAATGAGAAAAGAATGTGTATGGGTACAAAATTTGTAGAGCTTTTTTATTTTATTAATTGATATCTAATGTGTTCTTTCTTGTGGACTACAATTTTGTATGAAACAGGTGTCCTGTGGTTGGAAGCATACATCAGCAATTTCTGGTAAAGATTTATGAATGTGTATTCTGATCAAAATGAATCTTTTGGAAAAGATCTTATTTACAGTTTATAAGATGCTTTTAAAACTTATAAAATACTAAATCTTATTTTGAAAATAAGTTGTTGAAGATGTTTGGATAAAATAAGATCTAGCTTATACGGTATTAGTAATGATATTTTTGTAATTAAAATGGTTAAATTCAAATGAGGTTTTTCTATGAGATCTTATTTCAAAGTAAACCTTTTTTAGAAAATATTAGCAGACACTTATAAAGAGCTTCTGAGCTTCCTAACATCTTATTTTGAGAACTTATAAGATCTTTGCAAGGAAAATATTAGCCGACACTTATAAAGAGCTTATGAGTCTCCCTTGTAAGATGTTTTGAAGAGATCATAAGCTCATCCAATCACACTCTTATTATTTGTGCCCTATATCTAAAGTGCCTATTTTATGACTTATGAAGTGATCGATTTTTTTCTGACATTTAGAGGGCAACGTTTACACGTGGGGCTGGGGTGGTTCAAATGGAACATTTAAAGAAGATGGACATTCACCAGGCGGACAATTGGTTAGCTTTTATTTCTTTACTTCTGTTTATTTTTTTGCTATGTTCAATATCTGTTAAGCTTGAAGAATTTCATCTCCTATTGAAAACAATGAATTACTTTGGTTACAAATATTTTGTACAGCTGTTTCATATGTACATCATTGCCAAGATTCATCGCTAGTCTTTTTTTCTTCTCTCTCTCTCTTTTTTAATGTTCATAGAACAGTCCAGAAATGTGGGGCAACCCATTTGATTTACCTTTTTAAGTTCTATTATAGAATTATTCCTATTGTTTTTTTATAATACTGAACTGCTTTTGTAGGGTCAAGGCGATGACGCAGACTACATTGAGCCGATGTTGCTCGACTTTCACAAGAGTGTCAAAGCGTTACAAATATCTTGCGGATTTAATCATACGGCTGGCATATTCCAGTTCATGTGATGGAACATCTAGTGGTTGCTAATGAAACATTCATTCCAGATCATGTGATGGAACATCAAGTGGTTGCTAATGAAACATTCTTGATTCTACGAGAATTTTTATGAAAGTTTGCTTCTCTAATCACAAGGCTGGCATATTCCAATTCATGTGATGGAACATCAAGTGGTTGCTATATATTCCAATTCATGTGATGAAACATCAAGTGGTTGCTAATGAAACCCGTAATATTATTATTGCTTAATTCTTCCAATATTCATGCGAATTGGCAAAGCTAGGAATATTACTTGAGAAGACTCCTGGGATGGAGCTGAATAAGTGATTTTTCGGTAAAAAAGGATACGCATTGCATCGCTTCATATGTGTACTGTTTAGTAAATAAATGAAAGAAGTGCAGCCTCCTTATAGGAAATGACTACGGTGCCGTGAAGGTACCATCGTTTCATATTATTATTGCTTAATTCTTCCAATGTTCATGTGAATTGGCAAAGCTAGGAATATTACTTGAGAAGACTCCTGGGATGGAGCTGAATAAGTGATTCTTCGGTAAAAAAGGATACGCATTGCATTGTTTCATATGCGTACTGTTTAGTAAATAAATGAAAGAAGAGCAGTCTCCTTATAGGAAATGACTACGGTGCCATTAAGGTACCATACCTCTCACCCTCTTGCATTTACATCCCTTGATCTACCATTATTCATAACCAACTTTTGATCTAATAGTTCTTATTAAGTGGGGAATGATATATTCACGGCACCGTATAAGTCTCCTATCTTATAATGGTTTCCGTTGGTTGAACCTTTGGAAACTTGTACCAATTTGTTGTATTTTTATGGATGTAATTTATGCAAGGATTGCATTATAATGACCGGAGAGGTTGTACCAATTGCTACGGATATGCATTGGAAACATTTGGCAATTTGAAAACATTTCTTATTTATGTGAAGATGACTTGGATTATGGCTACAATCACACGAATATAGGAAAATTGAAAATAGAAATAAAAATGGAAGGGGTCATGGAAAAGAAACATGGGATTCTCAAATTTTTAATGGGAGTGAATTCAAACAAAATTTGTTTCAAGATATATATTTTTGGTACAAACTTTTTGCCACCTGTAATTTCCCGAAAATTCCACCTTGCCTCCCATTTTTTCTATTAATTTGCTTCTTCTACTTTCAGTGTATATGAGATTGCCTCCTACAACCCCGAGGGTCAAACCATCAACAGAAACCATCACCAGGTCACCAGAATTGTCCAGAACCACAAACCATGTCTGGCTAAAACCCGCAAAACAAGCCTAAATTTTAGAACCCAAGTCGAACCCCTACGGCGAATACCTCGCCACCGAAAATCTGATGTAGCCGCCGTCATCACCCCAATAACCCAGCCGAATCAGCGGCTGTTTGTGACAATAGGGACAGAATTTCCTCAATTCTAATCGATTGGGCGTATTGTGCCGGTGCCATGAAAAAATTCAACAAAAGACAGAAACAAATCCACTATCTGTTTTACGTCAAGCAATACGCACTAGAACGCCATTGTTGACGATCCTTTACTTCGACAGCATCTAGGGTCCCTCGAACAATGTGATATCCCCTTGGCTTTTCCGGCGATACGAACGTATTTAAGTAATTAAAATTATCCAACAGGCTCCTGAAAGAATTCCAGGAGGGCGATCTGGTTTAGTATCAAGGTGATTCTCTTTCTGTTCCTATATACAACCCGAGCCCAGACTCAATTTCAGCCTAATCCATGACAGAATCAAATCTCAACCCAAGCCCATCGTCATCAGAACCGTCACCACCTAGAACTCCACCAACCATACCGTTTCATCAGTCTCGACCCACCATCGCCATAGCAGAAACCATAAACTCTAAGCCGATCCAGCCAACAGTCACGAAACCAATTGCATTATCAGTAACCTCAAAGCCATTAACCGCCGCTTGTGAGGTGCTGTGTCCATATGTATGTGGGGTAGAGGTGAGAAGGTTGAGAATGGTGAAGAAGTGCGGGCCAATTTTTAGAGTTGGTTCTGTGTTGAGTTTGGAAATTTGGAGATATTGAAATTTGGAATCAATTTGGGTTTCAGTTGGCACAGATCACAACTGAAAATGCATTTTAGGGGATTCTGATTTTGGGACCTCCATACCCACCTCATTTCACTATTATACCCTTTGTTAGGGGAAAATACGAATTTACCCTCACGAAATCTGCGTGTAACGCAAGTGAACTGAGCTCCAACAGAATGTTCACTTAATTGGGGTTTTAGGAGGCAATCTCATATTCACCCAAAGTTAGAAAAAATAGTATGGAAGGCAAAGTGGAATTTTCGGGAAAGTACAGGAGGCAAAAAAAACAACTATATTTTTTAAAACTGAATTATGGTATTGTGAAATTCATGAAATCCTAAATAATAATGACATTATTGCTTTACACATAATTTAAGAATTCTCCAACACATTCGATACCAAAGACATAGCATAAGGGATTAGATAAATTTAATTCTAAACAAATTGTAATCATCAAAATAGAATCACACTTGTGACTTTTCATGTATGAATATTTGCTTAAAAAGTATGACCGCTGGACAGAACTGACGGTCGGCCACACAGCAGACCTAGTGTAACTTTAAATAAGAAAGAAAATTTCATGTAGGAAATAAAATTTCATTTAAAAAGAAGTCCCAAGTAGAAAATAAGAATAGAGGGGGCAATTTTCAAATAAATGTTCAGATCGTACATGCTTTTACTTCATTAGAAAAAAGCACCTGTGAGCTAGATGCAAGTTCAAAATGAGTGGCACCTTCATTAGAAAAAAGCACCTGTGAGCTAGATGCAAGTTCAAAATGAGTGGCACTTGAAACTACGTTATCCCGGTCGCATGTTTCTACAAAACCTACCTTTGTGAAATTTAATATTTCTTCCCTAACCATCATCTACTTTTCGATAAAATACAAAAACAACAGAGGCTTTGGGGGTCAAAGTTATATGTATATATGTATATGCCGTGAATTAGCAAAATTGTGGACAGATCCTTACGACAATCAAAGCAAGGATCAGGAAAGCTGGAGAGCAATCTGTTGAAGAAGTAATTTCTTTTGAGAGGCACTAATTACACCTCTGCACTCTGCATCAACCAAAACCTCCGTCATAATTGCAGCTGCATGGCCTCTTGGTCCATCTGTCCCTGATGCTTTACGAAGCATAAACACCTATACCAAGAAAAAAGGATTTCAATCTTTCTAACACCGTATTCTCACTTAACATGAGACAAATTAAAAAGTGGGATACCACTTAAATACCTGTCCATGATGTGTTATTTCTATACATCCAGGTTGATGGATAAAAGGTTCCCCATCAATTTGCACAGGGAAAGGACTCGACAAATGTATTCTTATAACTTTCCCTTGTGCTAGCCGAGTTGCTTGTGAAAGTCCAACCTGTAAAACAGAACTAATTATTAGTAAATTGGTACTATAGCTTACTTCGAATAAGCGGAACTTATATTTTCCTATTTCACACAAGTGCAAGCAAATTATTGTTTGTCATCAGAAAGGTAACATTTCAAGCAACATTTTACAAGAAGATAATCTACTCTACAAAATCATCATGTTAAACATTTTACACCAAATGCTAAACACTTTTAAGTTTGAACCTGAAGTTTGCCAAGGTGCCATGATCCAGAAACACAAACAACTTCAAGCATTTTATCATGCATCGACTGATGATTGAAATTGTCATCATGTTCATAATCATTTTGCCAAAGGTCTACTCCACCCATATAGCTGCCAATGTTGAGCACAATTAAACCCTCCGCATCCTGAGTTCAAATGATGAAAAAAGAATGAGAAAATAAGAAAATGCATTAAACATAAAATAAAATGGTTATTTTGATCAATCTAGTGATATGGCGTACTTTTGGTATCTCGATATCTTTATCGTCGACTTCAAGCCAGACTTGCCACGGCAAGTCAGCACAAGCTCGGTCCATCATATCCCTAGCACCTTCTTTTGCGTACCTTAATTTATTTACAAACTGTTCGAAAACTTAAATTAGTCACAAGGGTTAAACATTGAAAACTGAAAAAAAAAAAGGAAAATTCTTCCAGCACACATAGGTTCGCTAAGGAACTTCTTACCTGACTGTAAAACTTCTCAGGGTTTTCTTCTCTATTTGTGTGAAATTCATAGGCCACCTTTGCATCACACCCAATACCTATAAGCATATATACCATGAAATCAAGGCAAACTAGTTCCTCATCCAACTGAAAGGTGGAATCTCTTTAAGAAAAATAATAAATAAATAAAATAAATTTGCGAAGTACCTAGGTAGTTCATCATGAACTTTGATTTTAGTTCGCTAGGTTTACCATCAGATTTTTCTGCCGTTAAGTTGACTTTCCAGCGGTCAAGCATAGTGATTGCCGCATGGTCAACGTCCTGCAAAAAATTGCTCAAGGCACCTTGTCCTTCAACGACAGAAAAACCCCCACCCCAATGCAGAACCCTTGATAGATCATTTCCAGTTCCTAAAGGAAGAACCGCAACTGGTGGGGGTGACTCGTAATTGCACTTCTCTATTGCATCAAGGACCCAAGCAACTGTCCCATCACCACCACAAACCAAAACCCTAAAGTACTGCACACTGCTAAATAACTCTAGGCCAGCCTCTGGACCTTGGGAGGGACCGAGTTCAATTACCTGCAAAGACACAGCCGAGCATAAGCCAAGAAGCCAAACTACTGACCGAAGGGCATTGGACTAGAAATGGCATATAATGGTTCTGAAACTACATAAAACATGACAGCCAAAAGAACAATGCAGGTAATAGAGCAGACACAGAGATATTCGCTCAACTAAGAACCAACAAACTAGCGCTCAGATCAGAATAGACATCTTACGGTACCATCTATTGATATTCCCATGTGGAAAAAAGAAAAAACAAATAACATTTGTCTAGTAAACTAACTTTTAGTATTACATGCTTTGTCTCCAACTACACAAAAAATTCAGCATTTAAGGGGGGGAAAATTGTTGCAGACCAACAAGCCACCACCCCACCCTCAACACCCACACTCGCACGCCAAAGAAGGACAAGAAAAAAAAAATGGTGGTGCAAAGTTAGAGACGTTTCCTTGGCCGTCTTCTCAAACTAATATTTAGAGTTAGAGTCACATCGACATCAACGAAACTTAACAAGGAGCCAATCTCCATCATTGACTAATTACAAGAAAAACCAATGTTGACAATTAAGGAATAAATCCATGTCCTAAGTTTACCAATGCCATCATAAAAGACATGAATGCATGCCATCACGAGAAAATATATATTACTGGATTATATGTGATTTTATTTCCGGATAAGATGAAAAGGGATTACAGTCTATTAGTAAACTTCTATAATTCCTATCAAAAAAAAGTAGACAAAAAGGTATATAAAAGACCGCAAATATTCATTTATAGAAAATGCAAAAAACTTACCTGCAGAGGATTCAATAGCATGCTCAATCTCCTGCGCAGAACCGGCCCATTTTGTGCTCCACTCTTAGCATTAATAAAGACCAGAAGAGGCCTGGCATCTAAAGGCAAGTCTAGAATAGTATACTTCTTTAACTTGTCACACACACTACTTTCATATTTCCTACTGGATAAATCATTCGAACTAGCTTTCCTGCTAAGACCTTTACTACCATTCAAAAGCTGACCATTGCTTTTCTCACTGCTAGAATTATAAAATCCAACTAGATCTTTGAGAACATCGAAAACCGCTCTTCTGGTATTATAACTTTCTGGTTTCTTACCATTAAGGCACTGATTACTACCATGTCTGTTGCGATGCTTCTTTCTCCTAATCTGTCCACGAACCGTCGAAGCAATAATCTCTTCAGTAATGGAACTTAAGATCTCACTTCCGGCACCTTTGACACATAGTGGAGAAAGAATGACTCTTCTATGGGCACCCAGATCACAAACATCACCATATTCTTCAGACATCTTAACATGGCACTCGACGTGTATGAGCCGTTGACACCACAAGCAATACCAAGCTGGAGATGCATCAATGAAAGGGATAGCACAAGGCTCGTCACAGTAGAAACAAAACGAAGACATTTCGGGATTGTCATCCAAATTAAACCATCTCTCCGACCAATGGTGTTGCACTTCATTATAACCAGCTTGTGCTACGCATTTACAATCTTTAGACGCAAACTTGGAACAATGAAAATGAGCCGCAACGCCACAAACGGAACAACGGTATATCGGCGAACGTGATGTGGATTTTGCTCCAAGAGTCTGAGGGTAAATTAGAGAAGTTAAGCAGACACAGCATGTGGATGGCTGTCCACCAGAAGCAACGTCGTCCATCCATGTGTGATGTGATAAAGGTACTTTTAGCTTCTTCCAGGCTTGTTTTTTTGCCCTGGAAGCAGCTTTAAGCCAGTTAAGAGATGTCTTTCTTTGCCATTTCAGGCATGCATAAATAAGAGCAAAAAGTCCAAATGTGCCTGTAATTATCCATCCGAAGATATAGCCAGAATCCAGGGTTGAACTGGCGAGAAACCCTAAAAGAGGAACGCCTATGTCATTCATCGTGAGTGTATAAACTTCATTATTGTTTATAATTGTTGTTCAATGGGACTTATGAATAGTTTTCCGCAGAAAAGAAAATCCTGAAGAAATAAACCTGCCAATCAGAAACTGTGACAACGTAACACACAACAAGTAAAGGAAAATTCATAACAATTAAGTCATCTGATATCTAATAAAGAAGTATTAAACTTGAATATAGACATGTTCAGCAAACATGAGAAGATAATTATTTCCTGGAAATAAAATACAAACAACTGGCACATGCTATCCAGATAATCACAATCCAAGAAAAGCAAAAGAAGAAACATCTAATCAATTTTCAAGCACAAGAAGCAAGTGATCAATTATTATACGAAGCTCGAATTTTAAACTCAATAGCAGGCGATATTTTGTGTTTAAAACAGGAGCTACCAACATAAACCTAGAAAATTGGGAACTAATTTAATGGCATTTGCTGAATCATGTTATTATGAAAGTAATTCAACCCCCAACCAAACCAGGAAATTTGAAAGAACCTTCAAAATTGGCAACAATTAGTTTTTCCACATTCAGAAGGTCAACAAGGCATGCTCAATTACACGAATAACTCAACAATGGTGTTATTGGCACCAAATAATTAAAAAACCCCAGGAAAAAGAAAAAAAAAACGCAATTCCCACACACTGCGTACCTCAACAAAGGATCAGATATTAATCACGAGCAGACATAACAATATCTCCCAACGGAATTGCACGCTTTCCTTCCCAAATCAACCGTAAAGAGTAAATAGTTTTTGCCCGATAGATGATCCAAATCACGAAGAATTAGATTCAGATATTGTTTACAGAGAGAGAGAAAAACCCAAAAAGGGGAATTCAATATTTCAAAAAGGGGAAGGAGGAGACATTCGAGATTTATGGGATGAGAGATCTTGTAGACGAAGTTATAATAGTATGAATCCTTTGAATAAATAATAAAGTAGAGATAAAGGAAAAGGGGAAGCCTTGTTCGGGGGAAAATAAGAAGAAAGGGACGTGGCGGGATTTTCCTACCCAAAAAACGCGGCGGGCCCCTTGGAAAAATATCGAAGGGGTGGCACTGCTACTGTAAAAGCACGGCGCGGCCCTTTTTCTATTATTATTATTATTAGGTGTATTAATAATTATTATCAAACTTATTAAGTAAATTAAATTTTCAGTGAGAAAGTTACACATTTTTAATTAGTTGCTTTTGTTAGTTCTCACTTTTCTTGTATTTATTACTACTATATGTGGCCGTCAGTTTCATGTGGGGGTAGTAATTGAAAATTATAAATTTTTACCTTAAAAATGTAAATATTTATTTAAAAAACATAATTTTCCAAGGAAGTCGTGTAACGATCACTAACAAATTTTTGTGTTTATTTAGGATTGGGGATTTGCATCCCATCATTTATTAAAAAATAATCCAATAGGGTGCGAATATATGAATTTCATAATTTTATTAGTTGATCCCAATTTATAGGGACATTTCAAAAATTTCTAAAATATGTTAATTTTAACTAAATTAATCCACAAATACTAATTTTAACCCAATGTAATATTATAAATAAAAAAAAAGTAAGACCTAACAAAAAAGAAAAGAAAATTGTTTCATATAAACGAGAAAATAGAAAATCCGAAGAAGAGGAAGAAGGTAAAAAATGCTAAGAAGAAGAAAAATGCACAACAAATTTGTGAAAAAACAACAAGGAGATCATCTAT
Source organism: Phtheirospermum japonicum (assembly GCA_014905375.1). NCBI lineage: Eukaryota > Viridiplantae > Streptophyta > Magnoliopsida > Lamiales > Orobanchaceae > Phtheirospermum > Phtheirospermum japonicum. The sequence continues at coordinate 875,915 of BMAC01000222.1, read as the reverse complement.
GAATTACGTGTGTTCTACAATTTGGTTTGAATATTAAGTGTGTTTGATATTTGTTAGGTTTTTTTTTTTTTGCCAACATTCGATTCTGATTCAAGAACCGGAGTCATATATTCAGAAGAAAAAAAAATTGAACATTTTATGTGTATTCATTAAAAAGAAAAAATCAAGGGGTTTTTGTGGACCACTCCCTTTACCTTCTTTCATTTTGGGGTTTACTCCCCTTTTAAATTTTCTTTGCTTCCACTCCCTAACTCCATATATAATTTAAAGATAGCTCCCTTGAGACCAATATACCCTTATATTTTGTGCAGAAAATTGAGTACTTAGTTGTAACATACTTAATACTTAGGTACAGAATAAAAAATACTTAGAAAATTACCAGATAGTACTTAGGCCCAACATGCTTCCGTAAAATTAAAATTTCTCTAAAATTTCGTACCTCTCTTTGACCGAAACAGCTCCGGGTAAGATGGGTTGCGACGCCACCAGTCGGAAAGTTACCGCCCCTAGTCCGTTTTACAGACAATAACACCGTCTAACTTCTAGTTACAGAAGATGAACTACAAGTTATCCGACTCCTTCAGTAACTGTTCAGCACAAGGGGACACCAAAAACACGTTTTACCCGGGGACCGCACAAATCGCCTTAGTTCGTTTCCTACACTAGGCGTACGAGATACTTGATTTATAGATATTTGGTTAAGCACACATGTTGAACCAGAAGCCTTTATTTTATTAAGAACTTAGAATAAAATTTATTACATTAGTAATCTCCTTTTGGGAGGAGAAAACTTGTTTAGCCTCTCATAGAGAAGGCTTGCACTCGTAAATACATAAACTTCTTAATACAAACTATTAAAACACTCTTTATTCTGGCACACAAAACACTCTTTCTTTATTAATATGAGAAAATAGAAGGTGATGAGCGATGCCTTCTACTTCCTCCAAATCCTGAATTTATAGAAGTCTGGCGGACTTGAAAATCCGGACTTTACATAGCTTGTAAATTAATTGACGTCATTGCTTACGTCTTTATTTGCATTATTATCCTCTGTTAGCTGGTGGAATTTTCCGCTTTCCAGAGGCACGTTCTTGAGGGACCTGATCATCACATGATCCTTTTATTGTTGTCGGGGAATCCTTTACTTTTTTA
>BMAC01000222.1:837805-859880 GCA_014905375.1 Phtheirospermum japonicum | reverse complement strand
GGAGGGTCTTTCAAAACTTACTTAAAATTTATTACGATGCATTAACACCTTTTTTTGAATCTCGTAGTACTACACCAATTTCTAGCCCTCTTAGTGTTGCTCACCCAAGCACAACTACTTTTAATTGAGACTTTTAATGATTACGATCAATCTTCATCTTCTAGTGATGTTAATGTGTCCCCTTCCCTTCTCCCCGTCACTTCTACAAGACCCAACGACCCTCGAGGAGCTCTAGCCCCATATATTGAGATTACTTGAAGATACTAAACGAAAACGGCAAAGGGCCTAGTGCTAATTCGGTCAATAGAATTAGATAGTTATTTAGGAGTTTTTGAACCCGACTTCGGTTCCAAAAAACCCCGATGGTGTTACTAACGATCTTGTGCAGTTTTGGTCGAAAGTGGCCAGTATTTTTCCCCACTCTCTATAGGGATTGTCAAGGTGGTCCTTGCCATTCCCGTTTCGACAGTTTATATTGAACAGGCCTTCAGCGCGGGAGGCTACATGTTAGATGAGCGTCGGTCAATGTTAACATCCAAAAATCTTGAAAATCAAATGTTGATGAACGATTGGGTGAAAGCCGAAAAACGACAACAAAAAATGCAATTGGATGAAGGCGAAGAGAGCGGGAGGGTCTTTCAAAACTTACTTAAAATTTATTACGATGCATTAACACCTTTTTTTGAATCTCGTAGTACTACACCAATTTCTAGCCCTCTTAGTGTTGCTCACCCAAGCACAACTACTTTTAATTGAGACTTTTAATGATTACGATCAATCTTCATCTTCTAGTGATGTTAATGTGTCCCCTTCCCTTCTCCCCGTCACTTCTACAAGACCCAACGACCCTCGAGGAGCTCTAGCCCCATATATTGAGATTACTTGAAGATACTAAACGAAAACGGCAAAGGGCCTAGTGCTAATTCGGTCAATAGAATTAGATAGTTATTTAGGAGTTTTTGAACCCGACTTCGGTTCCAAAAAACCCCGATGGTGTTACTAACGATCTTGTGCAGTTTTGGTCGAAAGTGGCCAGTATTTTTCCCCACTCTCTATAGGGATTGTCAAGGTGGTCCTTGCCATTCCCGTTTCGACAGTTTATATTGAACAGGCCTTCAGCGCGGGAGGCTACATGTTAGATGAGCGTCGGTCAATGTTAACATCCAAAAATCTTGAAAATCAAATGTTGATGAACGATTGGGTGAAAGCCGAAAAACGACAACAAAAAATGCAATTGGATGAAGGCGAAGAGAGCGGGAGGGTCTTTCAAAACTTACTTAAAATTTATTACGATGCATTAACACCTTTTTTTGAATCTCGTAGTACTACACCAATTTCTAGCCCTCTTAGTGTTGCTCACCCAAGCACAACTACTTTTAATTGAGACTTTTAATGATTACGATCAATCTTCATCTTCTAGTGATGTTAATGTGTCCCCTTCCCTTCTCCCCGTCACTTCTACAAGACCCAACGACCCTCGAGGAGCTCTAGCCCCATATATTGAGATTACTTGAAGATACTAAACGAAAACGGCAAAGGGCCTAGTGCTAATTCGGTCAATAGAATTAGATAGTTATTTAGGAGTTTTTGAACCCGACTTCGGTTCCAAAAAACCCCGATGGTGTTACTAACGATCTTGTGCAGTTTTGGTCGAAAGTGGCCAGTATTTTTCCCCACTCTCTATAGGGATTGTCAAGGTGGTCCTTGCCATTCCCGTTTCGACAGTTTATATTGAACAGGCCTTCAGCGCGGGAGGCTACATGTTAGATGAGCGTCGGTCAATGTTAACATCCAAAAATCTTGAAAATCAAATGTTGATGAACGATTGGGTGAAAGCCGAAAAACGACAACAAAAAATGCAATTGGATGAAGGCGAAGAGAGCGCTCCGTGTGTCTTCTTCGGGTACTCACTTTCTCAAAGTGCGTATCTTTGCTTTGACCTGTCTACGTCCAAAGTCCTTGTGTCTCGTCATGTTCAGTTTTCATGAGGATGTGTTCCCTTTTCCCACTCATACACAACCTCGTGGTCCCCCTACTCCCGTGACTGTTCCCCCGGAAATGCTACCACCGCCGCTGCCAGTGGTCTCGACGCCGCCCCCCGACGCTCCGTCACCAACATTGCCGCCGCCACCTCCTCCGGAGATACCTACCGCCACACCTCCTGTGCTACCCGCGGCGCCCCCGCCGCCATCTAATACACATCCTATGCGCACTCGCGCTAAGGATAATATTCGGAAGCCGAATCAAAAGTATGGTTTAGTATCTTCGGTATCTCTTGATGAAGTTGAGCCTACTAATGTTACTACGGCTTTGGCTGATCCTCGGTGGCGTGCAGCCATGTCTGCTGAGTTTGATGCGCTCCTTCAGAATGGCACTTGGGATTTAGTGCCCCCCCACTCTTCGCAGAATGTTGTTGGCTGCAAGTGGGTCTATCGCATCAAACGGAAACCTAATGGTACACTCGACAAATTCAAAGCCCGACTCGTGGCCAAAGGTTTCCATCAGCGTCCGGGAGTCGACTATTTTGAGACGTTTAGTCCTGTTGTGAAGCCCACCACTATTCGCATTGTCCTGAGTATTGTTGTTTCTCGTGGCTGGGGTCTTCGTCAACTAGACGTCAACAATGCCTTTCTTCATGGTCATCTGGATGAAGAGGTTTACATGGCCCAACCTCCCGGGTTTTTCGACTCCAACTTCCCGTCCTACACCTGCAAGCTTCACAAAGATATTTATGGCCTCAAGCAGGCCCCACGGGCATGGTACAGCGAGCTTCGCCGGTTCCTCCTTGAAATGGGTTTTGTCAATACCAAGTCAGATACTTCCCTGTTTGTTTACAATGAATCTGGTATTGTCGCCTATTTCCTTGTGTATGTTGATGATCTTATCATCATTGGCAGTGATAGCGCCTTTCTTCATCGAGTTATTGATTCTCTTTCTACTCGGTTCTCGGTGAAAGATTTGGGGGAATTATCGTATTTTTTGGGTGTTGAAGTGGTTCGGAATGCTCGCGGCTGCTACCTATCTCAGCGCAAATATGTCCTTGATCTACTTGGTCGCCACAACATGCTCGATTCCAAACCTGTTCAAACACCCGTCGCTCCTGGCTCCACCCTTACCGCCGCCGACGGCACTCCACCTGTGGACGCCACTCTTTACCGCCAGGCCATGGGTGGTCTTCAGTATCTCTCGTTCACACGCCCGGATATTGCCTATGCTGTGACTAAGTTGTCTCAATTCATGCATTCGCCTACTGAGACTCATTGGGGTGCTGTGAAATGGTTATTTCGATACTTAAATGGAACTCGTGACCTTGGGGTCTGTCTTCGGCCTGCTTCCTCGCTTCCGTTACACTCCTTTTTTGATGTCGATTGGGGTGGAAACATTGATGATCGCACCTCGACTGGTGCGTATATTGTGTTCCTGGGTCCGAATCCTATTTCTTGGAGCTCCAAAAAGCAACGATCTGTTGCTCGTTCTTCCACTGAAGCTGAATATCGTGCTATTGCTTCTGCTGCTGCTGAAATTCGGTGGATCACTTCTTTGTTGACCGAGATGGGTGCCTCGCCCTCTATGCCTGTGCTCTACAGCGACAATATTGGGGCTACCTACCTTTGTGCCAACCCGGTTTTTCATTCCCGAATGAAGCACATCTCTATTGACTATCATTTCGTTCGGGACTTGGTTCAGTCTCGCCTTCTGCGTGTTTCTCATGTCACTTCGGCTGACCAGCTTGCCGATGCTCTCACCAAGCCCTTATCATGCCCGCGGCTTCATCTCCTTATGTCCAAGATTGGCGTCTCCTCCGGACCTCCATCTTGAGGGGGCGTATTAGTATATACTGTTTATATTTGTAAATAAATATTCTTTTATTTATCTTTCCATCTTTTGTAAACCGGGCCCGGCCTATGTACTTTTTATAAACTGTTCCCGTCAATGAGAAGAATATTATTTCGTATTATTTCTCTACATTATCAATCTAATGGCAAGTAATTCCCATATAATTATGATTTTTAAAATGATTCGACCAAATATCCGAACATATAGAGACACCATGAGACAAAATATTGGTGAAGTATTACAAATTATAGTTAAAGTGACATAGATTGTTGATATGCGATTTCTATTTTTCCATCTTTATGTTTTAAACTCAATATGTTTTAGTATCACAAAACATTGATGAATTATCAAAAGTACAATTAAAGTATCATAGTTTTTTATATCTATTTTTAAATTAAAGCATAGTTAAGTAACATTTTTAACTCAAGATATTTAAGTATCACAAAATATTTTTAAGTATCACAAAAGACTACTAAAGTATCACAAGTTTTTTATATCGGTTATTAAATTACAGTATAGTTAACTAATATTTTTAACTCAAAATGTTCAATTATCAAAAAAATTGTTAAAATATTACAAATCATAGTTAAAATATCACAAATAATTTCTTAAGTCAAACACTTTCATATTGTATTTGCAAACATTATAAACTTCTTATTATCATCTATTTCCATATTCTTTGCAATAAAATTACTTATTTCATGTAAAATAACTTACTCCAAATTTGCAAACAGTACCCAAGTAGCATTGAACCCAATTTCAAATAATTTATGTATGTTTAACTTATTAAAAAACACAACCTTCGTAATTTTTATGGAGAAGATTCTCAAATTGCATGAAATGGGGTTAATGTGATTTGAACAGATAGGAATGGCCAGTAATATATTTGTGGCTTTATGTACATGTAACGCATATGATACCTGTATATAAAAGTAATACAAAACTGAAGTAAAAGTATTATAAATTAACCTAAAAGTATCATAAATTTAGGTAAAAAGTTTTACATATTATAGTTTGTATAGAATTATCACAATTCGGAATAAAAGTAGCACAATTTGAGTTAAAAGTGTCATAAAATTTTGTAATTATCGCATTTATAAATATATAAAGTAATATTACAAATCGCACATAAAATATATATACAAAAATTTTGATACTTTAACTAACTTTTGTGATACTTAACTATCTATTGTAAAGATATTGGATGTAAAATATAAATATATTATGCGACTTTTACTTGAATATTTGACACTTTTAGATGAGACCTTATCTTCCCAAGCACAAAATAGTCATTCACCACAACAACCAACAATCATCCTACTTAAAAAGGTATGCAGATTTTTGAGAGAGAAGAGAGAAAGGATCAAACATAATAGTTCTAGTACCTGCCCTCCCTTTACAATCTCTCTAAAACTTGCCCTATTTGGAGCACCTTATCATCTAATCAACACCCAAATAAAAAGGAATAATTGAAAAAAAAAATGCATAGACACCCCATATATAGAGATAGTTTGAACAATTCTTATTTTTACTTTATTTTATTAACTTATTTGGGTTTTTGAGCTTTTACCGTGCTTGAGCGTAGTGGAAGACGAAATTTGCCAAATATTTACAGCTGAAAATTGGAACTGTAATTTATGCCTCTAATTTATGCCTCTAGGATGATAATTCCTTTTTGGTTCCGGAGTGAGTAAATAACATAGGTTTGAAGCTCTAATCACCACGCTCCAAATTTCCTTCAAATGGGAGATGTTTACTTGGCGGCCGCCGACGGCTCGGCAAGTGGTAGTGATGCTCGGATTCGGTGGTGGGATTACACTTGTGTGTTCTTGTGTGGGGAGAAATAGAAAATTAATGGGTTATTTTATTTTTTTTTAAATATTAGCGTTGTAAATCTAATTATTATTTTTATTATCAATTTCGTTGAAAATAGCCATACGTGATTTTTTAAATTTTGTTACTAAAATAACCAAATATCTAAATATAAAAATTGGGATACGGGAATAACATAATAAAAGAAAAAAAAACTATTTTTTAAAATACATAATGACATAATTCCAAAAAAAAAAAGAGAGAGGGAGAGAGAGGAATAAAAATAAAAGGTTAATGAGTTTTTTTGAAATATTTATAATATAAGTATATGAGATAAGTTTGAAATTTTCAAAAAAAATCTATCAAACCAAACAAGATTTACTCAATTAGATGTAAACCAAATCAAACACAAATTGAATTGAATACTATCATTACTAAATCATGATTTCATTACAAATATGGATTAATTTATATCGTAATTACAATTCCAAATTTGACCTTGAAAATAAAATAAGTGATGGAATATATGATACCATCATGATTTCATTACAAATATGGATTAACTCACATTGTAATTTCATTATTAAGATGCTAAATAATCTGTAATGATGTAGTGCTAAATACTATACCGTTCACGATACCCATTATGATTTTCGTAATAATGTAAGTAATATAATTATAAATAGATCTACATTTTAAGGTAAAAGAGAAAAAAGTTTGACCCCAGCTTTTTTCAATCCTATAAAATAGAACTAAATATCACCTTCATATTGTAATTGTTTTGCAAGTCTCACAAGAAGTAAACAAAAGATGAAGCTTTTCATTTTGCCCACTCTTCTTCTATTGTTACTACTCTCTAAAGGTTGATATATGATATGATATTCAAATTCGTTAAATCAGAATGTTTGGATCCACATATCATCGTTCCTTTTCATAAATTATTTGTATGGTGCAGGTAGCATAGAAGTTAAGGCAGAGACTTGTCAAGAGGAACTTCCTCCCACACGTGCTTCGTGTGATCGGGCACAATGCAATGCCTTATGTAAGAATAAACATGGAAATTTAGCCATTGGACGATGTTTATTCGTTGATACTTGTACTTGCTTTTATTCATGTCAATGAATAACTACATGAAGAGTCGATGCTCTACTATTATCAAATAAACTATATATTTATAGATCAATAATTTGGATGAAGTATTGGCCCTTGTATCATTTTTTTTCCTCTTCTTTTTCTTTGGATTGTTGCGCCTGCGTTAATAAATTTACCTCAATACATTTTAAGAATTAAATTACAAGCAATTATTGTATTTGTTAATTAGAAAATTACAAATGATACGATAGAGATAAATTTAAACTAGGGTGCAGTAAAATGATACTAGTATAAGATTGGTAATATGAATATCTAAACAATATAATTTGATTTATGTTATTTCGTAGTTGAAAAGTAAGGTGGGAAGTTCGAAGGCGGAACAAAATTGAAAGGACAATTTATTTTTTTTAAGAGGAAAGAGTAATATTGATTAATGTAAATTAGCTAAAACAACCCTTTTCAACTACAACCAATGTCCCTTGTTCAAGGTTCGAAAAGACGTAAGGCGTGGTAAGGCAGCGAGACCAAGCCTCAAACCTTGAAAATCTAAGCATATCTATGCAAAACCTGAAAATGCGTTTTTAAATTTTATATATATTTCGGATGAGTCCCAACCTGAATTGCGGCGGTAGGAGTGGGCGGGAGGGAAGAGGGAGGGGGAGTATTTGATATTATATATAATTAAAAGAAAACACACATTCCTCCTCACTATTTCCACGTGGCCGAATATCCCCCAAATTAAAAACAAGTCAGCAATAATCGGTGCCTAATCAGCAAAGTCCGGTGCAATTCAGTTTTTCCGGCGATAATAGGACGAAATGCAGAGATTTTAAAAGAAAACGGACGAAATTGAAAACAGACCCAAAAAAAGGACTAAATGTCAAATTAGGCCAACTTAAAGGACGAAAAAATTCATTTTCCCTAATTAAAAAAATACTACTAAATTAATAACTTATCTATATAAACTGCTCATATATTAAAAAAAAAAATCCCTTGCCCCAATTTACAATATAAAATGAACAGTCCTCGGGACTTCTCGATATGTTTATTGAGAAAACAATTACAGAAGATTAACTAAACTAATTAAAATTTTGAAAAGTTTGGGGTAAAAAAAGTTTTGTTCCCACAATGAGAAAGAAATTATGGGCCTGTTTGGCAATCAGCGAATAGCTGATAGCTGATTGCATTAGCTGTTAGTGGATAGATGATTGCATTAGATGATTTGACTAGCTAATTGTATTAGTAGCTTGTATAAAAGTGTTTGGTAAATATTTGAAAGTTGATAGTTGTTTGATCGTGTAAAATGACCAAAAAGGTGCATTTTCACAGTTTATTGTTGAGTATTTCTTTTATTAATAACAAAATTCATAATATATTGAATAAATAAAATAACTTTTACAGAAAAATAATTATTGGCCCTGTTTGACAATTAGCGGATAGTTGATAGCTGATTGCATTAACTGTTAGCGGATAGCTTATTGTATTAGTTGATTGTATTAGCAGTTTGTATAAAAGTGTTTGGTAAATATTTGAAAGCTGATAGTTGTTTGATCGGGTGAAATGACTAAAAAGCGCTATCCACACAATTTATTGTTGAGTATTTCTTTATTAATAACATAAATTTATATAATTGTATAATTAAAGTAACTTTTACAAAAAAAATAATTATTATTTATAAAAATTTCTTGAGTCGTAAAATTTTAATATATTAAATTTAATTTGGATAATTATTACTATTATTTAATTGTACATGTAAATTAAATTCTTTTTTTGGTGATTTGAGAATAAAATTGTCATGTCAATTTATTTTTAAAACCGCTATTCTCAAAAAACTCCTATATGGAGCTTTTTCAAAATTAGCTTTTTGGACCCAAAAAGCTAATTGTAACCTCTGTTTACCAAACATATCAATTAGAGGATTTGACTAGACAATCCTCTTAATTGAGTCAAATCCTCTAATTTTGGCTCTATCCGTTGTTTACCTAATAGGGCCAATATTTAAAAATTATTTATAAAAAAAATTGAGTTAGTAAATTTTTTAATATATTTAATTTAATTTGAATAATTATTTAATTAAAATAAATTTTGTATGTAAATTAATAACTATTTTTTGATAATTTGAGTACAAGATTGACATTTCAATTCATCTTCAAAATCTCTCTTCTCAAAAAGCTCCTACATTAAGCTTTTTCAAAATTAGCTTTTTGCACTCAAAAAGCTAATTGTAACTTCTGTTTACCAAACATACAAATTAGAGGATTTGACTGGTCAATCCTCTCAAATCCTCTCATTTTGACTTAAACCTCTTTTTACCAAATGGGGCTATGATTCACTAAATACAATTCAATTTTTTTCTAAAAAAAAAATTCTCTCATTTCTCACTCTTTTATTTCTTCTCTCTCTCATCTTTTTATTACCATTAACTTCCCACACAAAAACCTTTGTGGACCTATCTCAATTATTTTTATCAAATAACTTTATATTCAATCACTTATACAAAACATACATATTATATTCAATTATTATCGCACCAAAAAAATTCCATCTATCTAAATTTTTTTATCTTTACTATTCTCTAATAAAATGAAACAAAATAATATCCAATCACCTTGTTGACGATTAACTAAAGCAATTGTTCTATACCAACACTATATTGTAAAATCATGGTTTAACTATACAATCCCTAGGTCAAACAGTGCTGAATCGAATTTGAAAGCTTGAGTTTATTATTGTATCGAGCTTAAGCTTAAATTCATCGAATATATTGATAACTTACGAGTTTAGAGGAAAACAGTAAATATTAATTATAAACTACATTTTTATTCAATTTATTAGTTATCACAAAACAAATCTAAAATGCATAAAATATCAACTATTACCTTCAAACAATTAAGTTAATTTGGATATTCATATTTATTATAAGTACACATATAAAACTTAAAATTAAAATAAACTCTTAAATTAATTATACGAATTTTCTAAAGAGCAAGGGTAAAATTAAGAGGGTGAAGAATAAGTGTCATGTAAATGCCAGCATTTAGTTTGAACCACTCATTTCCTCTGCCACATTAAATGCCAAACTCTCAAATATCAGTGGTCAAGATTATTCAACCCACAGAAGAAAAGAAAAATAAGAAAAATGAAAAAAATCTAAACTAACGCTGTAACGCATCAATTACCGTTGAAACACACTCACACACTCACACTCAAACAGTCCTTCCTCCATGATCACCTCCAAGCTTTCTTCACATTGCAGTTTGAAAACCCCCAAACAAACTTCTGCTACTCTGCGCCAGCGGCGCAACCACATTTCTCCACGCAAGACATGCATTATTGCCCTCTCTTCATTTGCCAGCGCTGCAGAAGCGCCCAATTGGGACTCCAAGTTCATCCAGTTCTCAAATCGGAATCGGAATGTCGTCTTTAATAGCAGATTAACGCAGAAGAAGAAAAAGGAAGAGGAGGAAGATGAAGAATTGGCGGTTGGTTTAGGAGAGAGAAAGGTTAAGTGTGAGGTGGAAGTGGTATCTTGGAGGGAACGTAGAATCAAGGCTGAGATATTAGTCAATGCTGATATCGACTCCGTTTGGGACGCTCTCACTGACTATGAAAGGCTTGCTGATTTCATCCCAAATCTGGTTCGCAGGTAAAATAAATTGATTAATATTTATTTATCTTTCTGTTATTGGATTATTTAGATTATTATTTAATTTTTTAGATGTGATTTAGTGCTCGATTACATTTCCCAGAATATTGTTCATTTAACTTACATTGTTGTTGAATATTCGAATTTTTACTTCTGAGTTCATATGGTGCCTTAGGATTTGGAAGCTGAGTAATTTGTGGTACTTGAATTTGATTAATGGATTAGGTAGGGAGATCCAGATGAACGTATGCTTATAGTTTTAGCTTCTTTTTTTTTTTTGCTGATTGTGTGAAATAGTTTAAGTTGGTGTTATGTTATTAACGGTGTTGTTTTCGATTTGTTTCCGGAAAAAATTGTGTGACAGTGGGAGAATACCTTGTCCACATCCGGGGAGGATATGGTTGGAGCAGAGAGGCTTGCAAAGGGCACTCTATTGGCATATAGAAGCTCGTGTCGTGTTGGATCTTCAAGAATTTCCCAAGTCTGTAAGTTATTTAATTCCAAAAAAATAAAATTGTACTGGGTATGAATCTTCGCGCAAAAGAATTGCGTTACAGATCAAACATGAATGAATTCATACATTTTATTTTGTAATTCTTTTATCGAGCTCCTTTTTGCTTCATCTGTAATTTTACTATTTCTAGTAATTCAGGAGAATGATCGTGAACTTCACTTTTCTATGGTTGATGGAGATTTCAAAAAATTTGAAGGCAAATGGTCGGTTAAGTCTAGGAAAGGGTATGCTACATATCTCGTTCACCCTATGGTTTGAACATATATCTTCACATTCTTATAAAAAATATGGTGATTTTCCATTTTGTAGGTCCTCCACAACTACTTTGGGATATGAAGTGAACGTTATACCAACGTTCAATTTTCCTGCTATATTTCTCGAGAGGATTATCAGATCAGACCTTCCCGTTAATCTGCAAGCCTTAGCATGCAGATCCGAAAGCAATTTTGAAGGCTCCTCGAACACATCATCTTTGAATTTTCTCTCTCTCGGAACCACCGAAACTGAAACTTCAGAGTCGGTAAGAAATGAAGTTACCGCTGGAGTTATCAAGGAAAAGTTTGTGAAAGCTACTTTTGGCCCTCTGTCTCCTTCGACTGGTGAGTTAAACAGTAATTGGGGAATGTTTGGGAAGACTTGTCCGCTCAACAGACCGTGCATGGTGGACGAAGTTCATCTCCGTAGATTTGATGGCTTACTGGTAACTGTTTTACTCTATTCCTCAGTTTTTTGTTTTTGGGTAGTCTCATCTGATGAACTCGCCTTTTGGGCTTGAAGGAAAATGGAGGTGTTCATCGGTGCGTTGTTGCGTGCATAACAGTAAAAGCTTCCGTTCGTGAAGTATGGAATATTCTCACTGCTTATGAGAGTCTTCCTGAGTAAGTTAATAATAGCATCTGATTCTGTGCCCTTGACTGAAATTGTATGCATATATCAAATTTTGACATGTTTTTTAATTTACCGACACAAATGATTTTGTCATTAAATTCTACAGTCACCTATAGAATATCATCAAAAACAATAAAAAAAAAATTCAATAGTTTTGAAATTTACCGAGGTATTTGTATACTAAAAGTTTTAGATTTTGTTGGAAAATATTTACGTACGACAATTTTACTTATACTTCACATTTTTCTTAATACTTACCTTACCTTCATTTTTTTTGTAGGTAAATTTTTTTTTTTTCTTTTTAATTTTTTATGATATGTATATAACCTCTTCAAGTTACTAACATGTATAATATTCATGATTTAGTTTTGAGTATTGGAATTTGGGACCTAGAGCAAATTTGTGCCATGTTTTCGATTTATATGTTTCCTTCTTTTTTTGTCCTAATTCATAAACTGATTGCTGAGTATTAAGCTAATTGTATAGAAGTTTTTTAATATCATTTCTTTCGAATCCACTGCAGGATAGTTCCTAATTTAGCTATAAGCAAGGTTTTATCTCGAGAAAACAATAAAGTTCGAATTCTTCAGGTACAAAAGTATTTTCCTGTATTTTAGATTTGAGATTATTGTGATCCTTGACCAGAACAAGGACATATATCTATGAATGACCTGAAATATAGTCAAGTCTTTGATTCCTATATTTCTATTTTGATAGTCTAAAAAGGTCTTATACATTGATTGCAGGAAGGATGCAAAGGTCTACTGTATATGGTTCTCCATGCACGTGTGGTCCTTGATTTGTGCGAGTGTCTTGAACAAGAGATCAGGTTTGAGCAGGTTGAAGGAGACTTTGATGCATTTCGTGGGAAATGGATTCTGGAGAAATTAGGTAGTCACCACACACTGTTAAAGTATTCGGTGGAGTCAAAGATGCACAAAAACTCCTTTCTTTCCGAAGCTATTATGGAAGAGGTTTGCACTCATTGCCACTACCCCTCATTGCCATGAATGACAACTGCTTGTGTGTTTGACAAAAACTTGCGTTTGAATCCGTTAGGCGGAGCTACTTTCCATCAAAGGAGACCAAATTTATTTATTAAAAAAAAAAAATTAGAGTTCTCTATTTTTTGCCTTTTTTTTTTTCTTTAAATTTGATTTTGGTGGATTTGGTCTAACGTCAGATGGAGAAATTTTGGACTCATTATCAACCTGCCTAGTTTTGCATATACCTTGTAGACTTCTCTCTGAAAATAGTCTTTGAAGTTTATCAATTTTAGGAAAATGTTGTGAGCAAACCATAAATTATTCAAATTCCTTATCAACTTCATAAAAAAGAGAGTTTCCAATGTTGTAGGTCATTTACGAAGACCTCCCTTCTAACTTGTGTGCTATTCGAGATTACATAGAAAAAAGAGAGACTGAAAATCACGAGGACACAACCAGCAACGACAGTTATGCGGAGAGACAACAAATGGCTTTACAAAGCAACATAATCTCCTCCTATAATTTGACTAGGGAGGCAAAGGATTCTGATTGCACCTCAAGTTTATCGAGACAAAGACCGAAGGTTCCGGGCTTGCAGAGGGACATCGAAGTTCTTAAATCCGAGCTCTTGAACTTCATCTCTGAACATGGACAGGAAGGGTTTATGCCGATGAGAAAGCAACTAAGAAAGCACGGGCGGGTGGATATTGAGAAGGCTATTACGCGCATGGGCGGGTTTAGGAGAATCGCGTTGTTGATGAACCTGTCCCTTGCCTACAAGCACCGAAAACCGAAAGGTTATTGGGATAATCTTGAAAATCTGCAAGAAGAGGTTAGCTTCTTGCATTAGTTTGTTTTAGTTTTTTTCTTCTTTTTAACTATTCTCCTGTTACTATTTTTGTTATAATTTTTTATTTTCGTTTTTGTCATCTTGGCGGACCGTCTGCCAAAAGGAGAATTATGTTCATTCTGATATGTCATTTAGAGTTAGAGCTGGCAATGGGCTGGCTCGGGCCCACCGGGATAATTCCTAAACTCATGTTGGGCTGGGCCGAAATTCCTTCAGGCCGCTCAGTCCATAGACAAGAAATTAGTGTAATTTGAGGTCGATCCAACTGGGTCACAGGACTAATGGGCCAGACCAACTAGGCCCAGTTTTTTTGGGCCTCTACAATATAAGCCCAGCTCCTCCCTATTTCGGGCTGAGTCGGGCTTAAAGTTTTCAGCTTTAACTCCAAGGACCCCCACCCACACCTTTTATTTAATTGTGCAGATTAATCGATTCCAAAGGAATTGGGGTATGGATCCATCATATATGCCAAGCAGAAAATCCTTTGAACGTGCAGGTACCGTGTTATACTGTTTATTTCCTGCCACTGGTTGGTCTCAGAGAATATTAAGAAAGAAAGAAATGTCTTAAGTTGGCATGCTATATTTTATTGTAGTTAATTCTTGGAAATATAGTTATGGAACATGTTCTCCTGCAGGACGTTATGACATTGCGCGTGCATTGGAGAAATGGGGAGGTTTGCATGAAGTGTCTCGTCTTTTGTCCCTCAAGGTGAGGCACCCTAATAGACAAGCTGCCCTTGCCAAAGAAAAGAAGCCCGAGTGTATGGTGTCTAATAGTAATGTAAATTGCCAGGAGAAAATACCACCCGATACATACATTTCACAAGACACGCACAAGTGGCTAATGAAACTCAACGACTTTGACATAAATTGGGTAGAATAAGGATGTTAACTTGCAATTTATATGATTGTAGTGTATATCTGCACATGATACCTCTTGTAGATATTACTCCTCATTATGATATGACAAAAAAGGAAAGAAAAATGAAAAACACAAAAACAATAAGACACTAATATGTATGCTGATGAGCTTCTTCAGTTTCCAGATTATCTAAGTAACTTATATTTGAACTACTTCATCATACAAAACTAATTAAAATCAATTTGTTCCGTTCCTTTTCTCCTGTTTTTTTGCCCAAACCTGTCTCCCTGTCTGATTTCTCCTGTTTTTTTGCCCAAACCTGTCTCCCTGTCTGATGTAATATTGGTTATATATCTTTAAGACCAGAGGATGCCCCCCAAGCATACCTAATGTTAACTCTTTTTGGACAAGAGGATCAATAGAAAGTTAATAATAAGTAAATACATCAATACATAACTTTCAGCCCGGATTTGTGCCATAAAGTGTAAACATCCTCCAAGGCTGACCTCAAAGCATCCATTCATGTTAATTAATTTTAATTTTCAACAGGAGGAGGAACAATGTAAACAGAATAATAACAACTTCTATGAACTAAAAACCGGTCAGTCAACGACCAAAGGAATTTTAGTACAGCTGAAAAAACTTATTGAGGCATGGTGTGGATAATCATCTCAACATACAATACATATTTACTTATAAATGCAGAATCTGTATCATTATATGGCTCTCCATATATTTACCTAACAACAAATGCATGTGACACAACCACTTTATACAACCCAGTAATCTAGTTCTAGCATTATTAACAAGTAATGGAAAAGCTAACATGCTCTCAATTCATAAGCTAACATACTCTCAATTCATATCAGGAAGCGCTTTTAAACGGGCTTTCTTTTTACCCAGTCCAAGCTTCACATGAGTTTTATTTGTCAACTTATTTTTTCTATGGTGTTGCATAACTTTCCACCAATGAGACTTCTTCAAAGTCTTTTGCCTCTCATGATGACCTTTACCTAACTTTCCAATATTCTCTTTCCCTTGTTTTGATTTTGAATGTCGAACATGGCTCAATAGACCTTCCACAAGCCCATGGAAATGATTTTGTTGATTCTTTTCACGGACCATCATCGACTTCTTCACCTTCTCAACCGCCTTCTCCCCGTGTGCCTCCTCATCGCGTCCGTTAAAATTAACAACTTTCCTCAAACGGCTCGTCTTAGTCTTACTCTTACCACGACCATCATCATCGTGGTGGTGGTGATGGTGATGATGGTGGTGGTGAAAAATAATCGACATTTTGTCTTTCATCCTCTTCCACATTCCCATTTGTTTCTCACCCTTCTTTTTCCCGTTAGCTTTGTGGGTCCTACTAGGGCCCAATTTCTTTGATGCTGACGAGTATGTGGATCTTGCGCTTGCAATCGATTCGCGATCCGCCACACTACTAGTGGATGAGTAAATATCATCATCACTATTCTCAATGTTGCCCGTATAACTATCATACTCGCTCTTGGACCCACTCTCACTACTATTCAATGTACTTGAAGTTGCATACTCTCCCGTTTGATCCGTCGATGAATACTCTTCGCTATCGCTACCACGGCTGCTAGTTCGCTGACTTGGCAACTCATTCGAATACGAGTCGCTAGCTGTACCGTCCGATATATATTGTCTGTTCTTTCGAATTTTATCTTGAGAGGGTTTCTTATGGTTTTTGCCACGAGGCCTCAAAATGGAACTAACATTGCCCGGTGGCTTATATGCTTGATATGGCGCTTCCATTTTTGTATAGGGTGTTTCGATCGGATCCAATTGTGCACTAAAATTTTGAACATTATGAATCCGGCGAGGCACAAAATCGTAACGACCCATTATCCAGTTTCCCGATTGGATTATAGTATTCACTTTCTTTGTGGGAAAATTGCATTCTTCAATTGACGCATCATTTTCCAAAAACGGGCCTCTACTTATGATATTATTCGTGGATTGTGTCGACATGGGTTTAGTTGGTTGAACCAGACTCGAGGTTTGGTCCAATAACCAAAGTGGCTGATTCATCTCTTCTGCTGCCAAAGAATGCACCTGATGCAGTGGATAGCTATAGCCAACGGGACAGGCCACCGTACTTTGACTCGAAATCTCAAACGGAAAATTATGTCTGCTCGTAAAGCTCTCCTCACTTTGGCTCTTGCCAAACACGTTTGAATGATCTGCTCTTATACGTAACGCCGACATACACAATTCGATATGCTCGATTGCTTCGGAAGCTTCTTTGGATAAGCGATCAGCATCCTCGGATTTATTAGTATTTTTTTGGGAAATTTGAGTATCATCATAAAAATGTGTCACGTCGATGGGTTTCATCTGATTTATTGTGTTCTTTTGACAAAGCATGCAACGCTTCTTTGTGTGTTCGAGCCCACTTGCAAGCACACTCTGCGT
Source organism: Phtheirospermum japonicum (assembly GCA_014905375.1). Taxonomy (NCBI): domain Eukaryota; kingdom Viridiplantae; phylum Streptophyta; class Magnoliopsida; order Lamiales; family Orobanchaceae; genus Phtheirospermum; species Phtheirospermum japonicum. The sequence continues at coordinate 842,949 of BMAC01000222.1, read as the reverse complement.
TAATTGTTCGGGCCCACCTACTTGATTCCATTGTGGACTAATAAATCCCATTTCTTTCCAGAAAGAGATATCTTTGTCAAATTCCATATCGTTTTCATGGCTCTGATAAGCTTCAGCAGTTATCAACAATTTTGATAGTGGGGTAGGCTGCTTATTGGGCGACTCGTCGGGGCGCTGCAGCTGATGAGTAGCAGAGATTTATAGGGAAAAAAGATTTAAAAAAATGTGTTAATCATATTTAAATGCTAAACCTATAAAGGAATAATCCAACAAATAAAGGGCATACCTCTGAATGTTCCTTGAGGACCCTTTTAGTTTCTGCATCCAACAAATTCTTTAACAAAACCCGAGCACGCTCATCCAACTACTTCGAAAATAGTGACCAAGCCCAAGGTTTAATTATATACTAAATTTTAAAGGTAAAAAATTACAAATTACCAATTGAAATCATAAAAAAACAAAATTCAAAACCAAATAACCACATACACATAGCTAAAAAAAAAGTTTACACTTTATCTGTCCCAAAAAAAAAAAATTTTAACCTTTCTCATGATAGATTCGTATTCATCCTGTATTGCTTAGTCAAATTGATTATTATCCAAGGAGAATAGTGTATAGATACTATAGATCTAAAATTGATTATTTCCACACAAATTGGCAAGTTCTAAAACTATCTTACATCAAAGCATCATAATATAAAGTATATATGTCGCTACGCGATTATCAAACAATTTTTCGTAAAACCACGTGTTTTATTAACTGTTTCCTTCAATATACTCAAGAAGCCATTAATTGATTACAGTGTCAGCAATACAATACTTTTATTAGCTACTAACTACAGACCACAAAAACGATAAAACTAAAGAACTCAGACCACAAAATGGTACGTTATTGAATATGGACAAGGATATGAATATCAAGAATCATCTCAATGCAAAGGAAAACATACCAAATCAGTGGCTGAGTTAGAGGCGCCATCTCCATCCTTTTTAAGAAGCCCGTATAGTCTTTTTAGGGCAATGAGATCTGGTTGTATATCCTTGGCATCCATTATCATCTAAAAAGGAAAAAATAAAAATCAAGCTAAGAAAGATGTAAAGTAAAACACTTAAACATGCAAACTTTTAAAAGTACCCTTCCAAGGAAATTAGTATATGTTAATGTTCCCATAAGACAGGATAAATTACCCCAAATGCATATTAAGCCAAAAGTAGGCGTCCGGGGGGGCGATCGCCCCCCTTGGACTTCGAAAAATGTATTATTTAGATATAAATTTACCTTATATTTTTAAATTAGAACCTTAAATTAATAAGAGTTTGACCCATTGGAACCAATATCTAACCAATAAAATTTCGCTTCAAGGATATAATGATAATTAAATATTTTATTTTAGCAAAGAATGAAATGGCAAACAAGTCTGTCATTTATAACAACCCAAGAAAAATAAAACCGTGGGCCGATCTTGAAGAAATATAGAAATTCAAAAATCCAATTAGGAGCAAATTAGGGCTGTATGTCGCAATATAAGCCAATAACACAATGCAGGGGAAAAAAAAGACATATTATTGCATCAACACTTCTACAAAAAATTCTTCAAACAATGCAAGAAAAAGGTCAGATTAATCCAAACCGTAAGCCATATGTGACATTACATGCATACAAGCGAACAGCACAGCGAATAGCACGAACTGGGGCTAAGATAACTCAAACACCAACCGAAAATTAAAAAAGAAATTAGAGAGAGAGAACATAGCAACAAAAATTTATCAAATCGGAAGAGTTTGGATGAAGATAATCATAGTTACCGATGAAATTGTGATGTAAAATCAAAATGTATGAAATTAGGAGTTGCGACTGTTTCTGGCTTTCTCATCAGTGGGTGTGTTTGTATGTGGCAGTTGGCGACTACGTTTGTTCCCTTAGAGTTCGTAATTTCCAATTCGCCCCGTTAAAGGTTTAAAATATAATAATTGCCCCCACATGAAAATTTGCACACTTCGCCCGTGCATATATTTGATTAATTAATCTCTTATCGTATCAAATATTCATCTCAATCAATAAACTCATTTTTTTTCCTTTTTATAGTTTGTCATGACCATCCAATCATAATATTATATATAAAATTATTTTATTGTTATTATAAATAAAATAAAACTAATATCGAAAAAAGTACAAACTAATAAAATATAGAGAATATGACAAAATGAATTAAACAAACTATGAACATAATTACAGTAGTTGAGAGTCTAAGAAATAATTATTTGGATATACACCCAAACATTTTATTTGTTCACAAAAATAACAAAATTCATTAAATGCCAAAATTATTTCTCAAATCTTACACCCCAAATACACACTTTCTTCGATCCTTCACCACCCACCTAACCACTGTCATTACCACCTCCTATCACTTGATTAGATTTTAAAAAAAAAATAAAAAAATACGCACACAAAAATATGCTACCGCCGCCGCCAGGGCCGTCGTGCCATTAAAGAAAAAGGAGTAAAAACGCCCGAGAAAAATATCGTTCGAACCAAATTTGCGAACAAAAAATACATATTCGAAAAATTGATTCAAACACAAAGCGCATGTTCGAAAAATTGATTCGAACACAAAACACATGTTCAGAAAATTGATCCAAACACACGTTTTTAGACTAAAAAAAAGGTTGTTCGGATCAACTTTCGAACATATGTTTTGTGTTCGCATCAATTTTTCGAACTTATAATTTTATGTTCGAGAATCAGAGTATAATACCCCTATATTTTGCATTTGTTTATTTCCCTTTGCTACGCAAATTCGTACTTTACCTAGCAAGGCGGCCATGGCAACGGCGACGCGGCGTTTTTTTGTATGCGTGTTTTTTTATAATATTTTTCAATGATCGGAGGCCATGACAACGATGATGGTGATGGGAGATGGCGGCGGTGATGGGCGACAATAATGACAACGGCTTGGGTAGTGGTGGAGAGTTGAAAAGATGTGTATTTTATGGAGTAGAGTTTGATGAGTAATTTGACATTGTGATATATATATATATATTGGTGTGAACAAATAAAATCATGAGATTCATATATCCGCGTCCTAAGATAAAATGAAGAATTTCAATGTGTAAACAATAACATATTTAGTCTCTATTTATAAATAATGAGAAAATATAAAAATACTAAAAAATATAGTTGTATACAAAGAAAATTACATTATTTAGGAAGAAAGTTATAAAACTTTTTTTGCATAAATAAAAGATAAAAATTTGAGATCCCGATATCGGGAATTGCAATTTCATTTTTTTAAATTTTAAAATTTTAATTTTTACGATTGTAAATTAATTTATACAGATTATCAAATAATATTAAAAATAAAAATGAGTATATATATATATATATATATATATATTTATCACCCATATATATTAATGCAAAATCCTCCTAATTTATGTGTCTGCTTCGTATGCTTCGTTTGCTTATGTGTCATCCGAGCCTAATATTTACAAATTTAATACTTTTCTTTTTATTGTATCTTACCTAATTTAATTTTTTTATTATTTTTTTCCTTATTCAATACTTTCATTTGATTCTCCTAATATAAAAATAGAAATAAATAATATATAATTAGTAGATAAGATCTAAATTAGTTGTTTTATTTAAAAGAAAAACCACATATGAAATAATTTTAATTAAAAAAATTTTATTATGAAAATAATTAAATAAGTTTTATTGATAATATAATTTAAAATAATTTTATTTTTGGAGTTTTAAATATTCTATATAGGTAAAATATGAGTTATTTACAATAATCTTAGTATGTAATTAAATATTAGTAACGTATTCAATCTAAATATAAAAATATTAAATTATATACTAATAATTAATAAACATCGATTAGACACCTGTATAATGCGACACGGGTTGAGAGAATTTATTATAAACATTAATATATAAAATAATTTAATAATAATAGTAATTAATAAAATAGATATTAGACACGGGTTTAGAATGTGACGCCTTTTGAATTTTTGTAAGTATGTAACTAAGATTTAATGAACTTAATTTAAACTTCAAATACAAAATTATTTAATATTTATAATAATTAATAAATAGATTAGACCTGTATAATGTACGGGTTGGGAATAGTTATTTAATTTTTCATTTTAGATTTAAAATTCAGTAATTATCACAATATTTTTTATATTTATCTTTTGATAAGTTTAATACACGGGTGTTAAACAAGTATATATTAATGTAAAATCCTCATAATCAATGTGTCTGCTTCGTATACTTCGCTTGAATAATAAAAAATCTTGGTGCTTCGTATACTTATGTCTCATCCGAGTCTAATATAAACATAATTTATTATTTTTCTTTAGCTATATCTTGCCTAATTCAATATTTTCTTTTTATTATATTTAACCTAACTTAATAGTTTTCTTTTATTATATTTTGTCTAATTCAATAATTTTCTTTTATACTCCTAATATAAAAATATAAAAAGTTATATATACTTAGTAGAAATAAAATCTAGGTTAATTATTTAATTAAAAGATAAATTACATATGAAATAATTTTAATTACAAAAAAAATTTATATATGAAAATAATTAATAAATTGTATTTATAATAAAAGTTAAAATAATTTAATTTTAAAATTTTATATATTTTGTATATGAAAATTTTGATATATTTGCAATTATTGGAGTATGTAACTAAATATTAGTAATGAATTCAATCTAAATATAAGAAAATAAAATTATATAATAATTAATTAATATTTATTAGACAATGACACAATGCGAGAAGGCTTGAGAGTATGACACCTTTTGAATTTTTCAAAGTATGTAACTATAATTACTAAAAAAATTAATTGAAACCTAAAAATATAAAATGAGTTAATAATAATTAATTAGATATAGATTAGAGACGGGTTGAAAATGTGACATCTTTTGAATTTCTATAAGTATGCAAATATAATTATTAATGAATTTAATCTGAACATTAAAATATAATATTAATCAATAATTATAATAATTACTAAAATTAAACAGTGCACGGGTTGAGATACACATCCTTTCAGTTTTTTATTTTAAATTTAAAATTTTAAACAATATTTTTTATATTTAATTTTTTACAAATCCCGTGTAATACACG
>BMAC01000222.1:775721-836104 GCA_014905375.1 Phtheirospermum japonicum | reverse complement strand
AAAAAAAAAAACTCCAATGCATCAATGTTAATGTTATATATGTGATAATTTATTTTTAGAAAATAAAGAGGGATAAATAAAATGATTGGATGATATCTTTAAAATTAATTGTAGACATTGTCAAGAGTAATGTCTATAATTTAATATTGCTATTGACAATGTCAAACATTTAACGTGCCACATAATTATTTTTATTCCACGTGTCAATTTTTTCACTTTCAACATTGTTGTATTGGGGAAGCTCTCAATCGAAGACTTGTGTGCAAATTAATTGTCAATTGATTTAAATTAACTAGTGCTTAACCCGTGCGATGCACGGGGCGAATTGAAATGGATTGTGTAAATTAATTCGATGTAAGTGTAATACTACTTTATTAATGTAATATAATAACTTAAAATATTCAAGTCACGATTTGGTCAACACGAGCAAATTTAAACAAAGGACGTGGATATATATACGCACCTGGTTTAATTTATTAGTTCACCCTACAAAAAATGTTATCACAAAAATATCAATATTTTCCTTAAATGCTACATCCCCAAATACTTCATCTCTTTCAACTCGCAACCACCACTCCAGCCGTCTCCCATCACCGCCGCCACTATGGCCGCCGTCTATTGAAAAATATAAACAAAATATGCACACAAAAATACGCTATCGCCGCCTTGCCATTAAAGAAAGAAAAATCGAAATATGGTATAGTTAATATTTATAAGTGTATTTTTTTTCTCCATATTTTATTGACTAATTGCTTCCCTAGTGATTCTTTAATTTTTCATTATATTCTCTTTTTTATTATTTTTAAGAATAATAATCATAATTAAATAATAATGTTGAGGAAATATAACTGATAACTGAGGAAATATAACTGAAGAAAAGTTACATCCATCATTCTTATATTTTATAGTAATATAATTAGCCATTTGCAAATTAACCATTTAACTTTTCAATTTAACTCGAAATTGCATTTATGGTTTTAATAAAAGCAGGTTTTTCGACTATGAGATACATAGAGAACTTATTTTTATTTAGTTGTTGATTTAGTTCATACGTTAACATTTTTCTCAAAATAAAATTAGTTATAATTTTACTAATTAATTGATATAAATAATTTTAAAATGAAGGTTGATGTGCAAATTCATGGTCAATTGAGATCAAGATGTTAATTGATTTAAATTAATATATTAGATGGAGAATGATGTTAATTAGTTCTAATTGTTGGTAAATTAAGAATTTAATTTGTATTTTTCAATTTTTTATTGTTGATTATTTACCTTCCTCTAGTAAGTACCGTATCCAAACCAAAATAAGTCTTTATCTCTCTCTCTCTCTCTCTCTCTCTCTCTCTCTCTCTCTCTCTCTCTATATATATATATATATATATATATATATATATATATATATCAAACTAAGTCAAAGTGTGAATAAAATTAATGTTAATTGAGGAACCTTAGAAATTAATGCAAATTAAATAAATTATTATATTAAATATGAGTTATAATTGGACTAAATTGATGTAACTTAATATCATATCATCTCCAATGCAATAGTGCTAATTGATCATATGTAGCAAATAACATTGACATTTTATAAAAAAAAATTCTCCAATGCATCAATGTTAATGTTATATATGTGATAATTTGTTTTATTTATTTTTAGGAAAATAAAGAGAGATAAATAACATGATTGGATGATATCTTTAAAATTAATTGTAGACATTGTCAAGAGTAATGTCTATAATTTAACATTGCTAGTGACAATGTCAAACATTTAATATTCCACGTAATTATTTTAACGTGCCACATAATTATTTTTATTCCACGTGTCAATTTTTCACTTTCAACATTGTTGTATTGGGGATGCTCTCAATCGAAGACTTGTGTGCAAATTAATTGTCAATTATTTTAAATAAATGTTGATTGAAGAATTTGACCGCAAACTAATGGTCAATTGATTTAAATTAACGTTGATTGAAGAATTTGACCGCATATTAATGTTCAATTGATTTAAATTAATGTTGACTGAAGAATTTGACGTTAACTGGTGTTAATTGATGTTAAATGAAGAATTTATTTGTATTTTCTGATTTTTCATTTATGATTATTTACATTTCTGAAGATTCTATGTATACATGTATTTTTTTAAATCATTTATAAGCATACATATTTTTTTATATAACTCACCAACTAAGCATAATGTCTTCAACCAATAAGTTTTTCTTTTCAATTAACATCAAATTTATAAGAAAAACAAAATAAATTTATTACATTACATTAATCCTTCAATTTTAATCTTCATGTTTGAATTTGAAATATCATTTAATTATAAATATTTATTAATTAACTAACTGATACTAGAAACGTAATTAACTTATGGGGCATTGACCATATGCTCCTATAGGTAAATATATCATCCCAAATAGTTCATTGATATTTTAACATACCTTTTAATCCAAAATACTACATAAGATTACTAATTTAACCTTATTTACCAATTTTTTGTTCAATAACTTTTTTATTTCAAATTTAATTAAACCAAAATTCATATTATTTTATATCCATACTACTTCATAATAATTTCATACTACAAAATTCATACAATTTCATATTAATTTCATACTACAAAATTCATACTACTTCATATTAATTTCATACTACACGCTGCCGTCGATACTACGTCATAATAAATTCATACTACAAAATTCATACTACTTCATATTAGTTTCACACTTCATCCGCCGCCACTTCATATTAATTTCATACTTCATCTGCCGCCGCTAGTAGAATCTCATACTACATCGTAAAATTCCATACTAATATTCATTTACAATTTCAGAATTACATACTTCTAGTCACTTGCAAAACAAATTTTAATACTATTCATTTAAATTTATTTATTTGCACCGCCATTTCAAATATTCATCTTGAATTCGAACTGTAAATGACTACTAATTATTGTAGCAATTTGCGTGGCTAATTTGAGTTTTCTCAAGAATTTGTTAGACTAAGTTTATGAGCTGCACGTCTGACATGTATAAGAGCTTAAAATGTATAAATCTGTGGGGTAAATTATTTAGGAAATAGATTTTCTTAGCAACTCAGTAGATTTGGTTTTTCGAAATTTGGCTCTAAGTTAGTTTAATTACAAAAATGTCGTTACTACCTTCATGTAAGGTATAAAAAACATGGGGAAATTTTTTGGCCTGGGTGAATGAGAGAATGGAGTAAGTTAAACAAATAGTAAAACAGAAAATGCGTGAAAAAGAGAAGAGGGGGTATTGTAGATAATTTATATCATGATTCTTGATTAAATGGTAAATATTTGGCTCAAGTGTGATGAATTTTAATTAGGTGATTATATGGCAATTAAGTGAAATTAATGTGTATCAAATGAGAGTTTCCCCTTAACTTATTTCCTTATAAACTAAAAATAAATGCATAAATTTCAAAGCATAATTAGTAAATCCGAGTTTATGATGATTATAGATTGCAATATTTTAGTAGATTTCTAAATTTAGATTGACAAGCACACCTATTAAATGTATATACAAAAATTATGCAAGCTAACTTTTATATTAATTGCAAGATTCTAACAACTAAATAAAAGATAGTCAAATTAATTGAATTCTATGTTAATTGCAAATTCAAAATCAATTACCATCAAGTATTAGAAATGGTTTGGTTGATTTATTTTACCATATTCAAAAAAAAAAATTATATGTTATAGTTGATTAGTTAATATAATTAATAAATGATAAAAAAAACATTAAGATGTCATATCTAAGTTTAATATATTAGTATAATGAAATCAATAGTTTAGATATTATTATTATTATTATATTATTTATATTACTATTAGAAAAGCAATTAAATTATTTCCTTATAAACAAGAAATAAATGCATAAATTTCAAATCATAGTTAGTAAATCCGAATTTATGATGATTGTAGATTGCAATATTTTTGCAGATTTCTAAATTTATACTGACAAGCACACTTATTAGATGCATATACAAAAATTAAGGAAGCTAATTTTTATATCAACTGCAAGATTCTAGCAAATAAATAAAAGATAATCAAATGAATTGAATTCTATGTTAATTGCAATTTCAAAATCAATTACCATCCAGTATTAAAAATGGTTTGGTTGATTGATTTTACCATATTCGAAAAAAAAAACATGATATAGTTGATTAGTTAATATGGTTAATAGATGATAAAAAGTATTAAGATACTTTATATAAGTTTAATATATTAGTTTAATGAAATCAATATTTCAAATATTAAAATTATTATATTATTTAAATTCATATTAGAAACATAATTATCTTATTTCCTTATATACTGAAAATAAATACATAAATTTCAAATAATAATTAGTAAATCCGAATTTATGATGATTATAGATTGCAATATTTCACCAGATTTCTAAATTTAGATTGACAAGCATACTTATTAAATGCACATACAAAAACTAAGTAAGCTAATTTTTATATTAACTGCAAGATTATAGAAAATACATAAAATATAATCAAATGAATTGAATTATATGTTAATTGCAATTTCAAAATCAATTATCACCAAGTATTAAAAATAATTTGGTTGATTGATTTTACCATATTCAGAAAAATAAAAGTATATGTAATAGTTGATTAGTTAATATAATTAATAGATGAAAAAAAATCATTAAGATATTGTATATAAATTTAATATATTAGTTTATTGAAATCAATATTTTAGATATTGTTATTATATTATTTATATTACTATTAGAAACATAGTTAACTTATTTCCTCATATACTATAAATAAATGCATAAATTTCAAATCATGATAATATATTAGAATTTATGATGATTATAGATTGTAATATTTCAACATATTTCTAGGTTTATGTTGACAAGCACACTTATTAAATGCATATACAAAAATTAAGTAATCTAAATTTTATATTAACTGCAGGATTCAAGCAAATACATAAAAGATAACCAAATCAATTAAACTGTATGTTAATTGCAATTTCAAAATCAATTCCCATCAAGTATTAAAAATAGTTTGGTTGATTGATTTAAAAAAAAAAAGTATATGATGATTAGTTAATATAATTAATAAATAATAAAAAATCATTAGGATATTATATCTAAGTTTAATATATTGGTTTAATGAAATAAATACTTCAAATATTAATATTATTATATTATTTAAATTATTATTAGAGAGATGATTAGAATAACAAATTTTATTTAAATACACTAGAAGTAAATGCATAAAGCTTAAATCATAATTAGCATAACAAAATTTATGATGATTATAGATTGTAATATTTCAACAGATTTCTAAATTTAGTTTGACAAGCACACTTATTAAATGCATGTACAAAAATCAAGCAAGCTAGTTTTCATATTATTGAAAGATTTTAGCAAATGAATTGAATTTGATGTTAATTACAATTTCAAAATCACTTAACATCAAAATTTAAAAATAGTTTGATTGATTGATTTTATCATATTCGAAAAATATACTGATATGTAAGTTGATTAGTTAATACAATAATAGATGATAAAAAATCATTAAGATATTATATATAAGCTTAATATATTAGTTTGATGAAATCAATACTTTAAAAAAATATTTATAATGTATGTTGTTTTAGGAGAATAGGTAAGTTTTTATGAGATTTATTTTCTATTTCACCCCAAATTGCGTAATTATAGGAGATGGTTTAATTGAGTTGTATATTAATATTGTATTAAGTTGTATATTAATAGTGAAAAAAAACTCTTTTTACGTAAAATATGTTATAATTCCTTATAATTGCGTAATTATAGGGATTTTTTTTTTTTTTTTTGCGTAATATAATTTGATTCCTATCATATTAGAGCATCTCCAATGCAACAATGTTGAAAGTGAAAAAATTGGCACATGAAATAAAAATAATTATGTGGCACAATTCCTATCATATTAGAGCATCTCCAATGCAACAATGTTGAAAGTGAAAAAATTGGCACATGAAATAAAAATAATTATGTGGCACATTGAATGCTTTACATTGTCAAGAGCAATGCAAATTAAAATAATTATGTGGCACATTAAATACTTGACATTGTCTACAGTTAATTTTAAAGATATCATCTAGTCATGTCCTTTCTCTCTCTTTATTTTTTCTAAAAATAAATTATCACATATATAACATTAACATTGATGCATTGGAGAACTTTTTTTTATAAAACGTCAATGTCATTTGCCACATATGATCAATTAGCACTATTGCATTGGAGATGCTCTTATATTTATCTCATCGTAGTTTTTTACATAATTTATTTTCCAAATGTAATTAAGCTGTATAGTAATGGTGTATTTCACTTGGTAAAAAAAAGGAATGTAATTATTACTTTTCCAAATTGAATTGCTCCATCCATAATATATGGCTTCATAATTTAATTGCCTCCATTAGTCAAGTTGTGACTACTTGAGTAATATGAAAGAAATGAATAGAATATGTACAAGCATTAATATACAATGAATAGTAAGTTGTAACTTACTATTCTTTTCATCATTTCTATTTGAGAGCATTTATACATACTACAATGAGTGACTTCTAAAAATTCCATTTAAAAGTTCTGATTCCAGATAGATAAGTATGAAAAAATATATCATTTTTAATTCAGGGTGTGGGTTTCTTTATTGCACGGTTTTTTTTTCTTCCTTCCAATTTATTCACTTTTTTTGGATTGGGGCTTTGTTTGTTTAGTTTTACAGTGTGTAAATTGATGATTTTGAATTTTTGTAGTAAGGTGATTCTGTTGTAAGGTATTTAAAGTTTTTTAATTTTTTTTGATGTCATGCTTTCTTTTATGTTCATTATAAATATATCTTATTGTAAATCAAACGAGGTCAGATTTGTACCTTATAATTTGGATTTTGAATTGATCAATATTAGTCTTTTGTATCATAATTTGTTTGTTGAATTTTGTGTCGGTCAAACTTCTTAAATATTAATAATTCACTTTTTGAATTTATTAAAATTTATTTTTTATATATTTTATAAATATGCCCGCGTAAACGCGGGTATTTAAACTAGATAAATAAAATCAAGTTGCATCTTCATTGTATATGATCAACCCAAAATATCCAATCCCAACCATTATTTTTCAATTATTACCGATATGGAATCTTTTAGAGGTGCCTATAGCTTATTTTCTTCAATACGTTCATTTAATTATTTGGTAAGTACTTAAGACGAGCTTCTTCATTATAATAAACTCGTGTTACGAAAAATGTACAGAACGTAGGTTTTATCCATTTTCTTATTATTTTTCATATTTTTTTCTTATTTTTGTACAATTATTTAGGAAGTCTTTATTTATAATTATAACTTTATTTAGTTTATTTATTTATATTTTACTTGTATTTTACGTGTAACGTCAGATATTTATATATTGATAACTTAATTTTTAATCAGTCATTTATCAAATATTAATTTAAAATTATATCCCAATTATCAACTATCCATTATCACATCCATCATCAACTCTTTAAACCAGCTAATCTTAGCATCGTTCCCACAAAAAATATAAAAAAGAAACTGGGAAAACTCAAAGATGGACGGATGGCATTTTTTAATTATGAAATGTCAAGTGGACTCTGAATCCAAAATTAGAAGCTAATTGTACATTATGCTCTTAATAAATTAATTAACCCCAAATAAGAATCAGTGATTGAATAAGGATTTATTATCATTGTCTTTTTCAATATTAATAACACTATTTATCCACTTTTTATGTTGTGCTAACCATGTGTAACTAAATACTAGAATTACCATAACATCAAATAGTATTGATTAAAAGTTATGTACTGTATGCAATAATATTCAATCATTTTAACACCATACCTTGCCAGTAGAAAGTGAATAGACATTTATTAATAAAAAAACATGAGATGATTAAAAGGGGACAAATTGGATTGGAAGGCATGTTTTATACGAATACGACCGTGCAAGATTGTGCAAGATACGTGGTTCCCACCCTCTCCTTTGTAGTTGCGATCGAATACAATCTCATTTTCATGATTTTTTTTATGTATTATTTACTAATTTTATGTTGTCAAATTCATGATTTTTTTATGTATTATTTACTAATTTTTACTTCGAAGCCCCTAGATAAAAATGTATGTTGTCAAATTCATGATTTTTTTTTTTATGTATTATTTACTAGTTTTTACTTCTTAAGCCCCTAAATAAAAAGATAAAAATGTATGTTGTCAAATTCATGATTTTTTTTATGTATTATTTACTAGTTTTTACTTCTTAAGCCCCTAAATAAAAAGGTCAGTTGATTGCAAGAGAATGAATTTAAATTAAAAAAAAATTAAAAATTAGTTAATTGCAAGATAACGGATTTAAATTAAAATAGATAAATTAAAATTAAACTTATATCCGGACTAAGAAGATAATAGGGAACGAATTTAAATTAAACTCTGAAATCAAAATAGTAAAAGTCCATTTTAAGAATATTACCCTGAGAAAATATATGAAAACAAAATCTCACAATTTAAAATGACAATAAAATATAAATGACTTTTTTTCATGAAAATTACTCTTAAACTTATAATAATAATTATCGACACATTTATACTATTCAACCACCTTAATTGATGGTGGAGATCATTTGATGTATAGTTCTTCGTGTATTTGTCCTACAGTTGAGATATTTCCAAATAAGCTCTCTAAAAAAGTTCTACAACAGTGTTTAAAACAAAAGCTATAATAGTGCTTTAGTATTAGTTTTATCATAATATCTTAATTAATGTCTTTTACTCCTAATCATTTACCATTATTATTTTATTACTCTATTTCATTATTACATTTTAATCTCAAATCTAAATCACATTTAAGAAATAGCTTCCAATAAAAGTATTACTAAAAAAAACGTAAAATAAAAAGACAATTCCACCTCCCCCAACAGGCGCGCGAATATCGCAATCTCATTTGAAAAAGAAAAACAAATAATCCCAAGAATTATTCAATTCAACCCAGTGTTTTGTCCTCACTCTAAACGCTCCTTCCCACCTCCCACAAGAGTCAAAATAATCAATAATAAAAAAAGGGTAGATTGCGATTACAAGAAAATCACGCCGCACCAAATATAATAATTTCGACAAGGATCTGAACCCATTGAATTTACTACTATTTTTTTTCCGTTCATCTCATACAATCATCTGAACATTCTTCTGCTTCCCCTTCTGTTCTTGTTTACTGTGTCGATTCATTTTCTGACAAGAAAGGTATTATTCTCCCTCTCTCGAGATATTTTGTGCACTGTATTTTTTTTGTGCGCGTAATTGTGTATGTAAAGGAACCAAAAAAAGGTGCTTTCTGTATGGGTGATGCTGTTTTTGCATTATTTCTGTTTGTGGGTCGTCTTGTTTCTGGAGGATAAAGTACATAATTTATGTGGGTCACGCTTATTTTCAAGCCTTTTTAGGTTTATAATTATATATATACATAAATGTATACACACTCATATCTATATTGGTGCAGTGACTAAAATTTCTGAGCTTTTATTACTGTAGATGCCCTCCAGTCCCGTCATTTTCTACCTCCGAGTGTGTGTGTACTGTGTGTTTTGATAAAAGGTGGGAAATTGAAGGGTGCCCATCACAGTAGTTGTCTGATGTGTTTTGTGCTTTAAGTTTCTCTATGAATGGTTCATAGTACAAATTGGGCTTTATCTCTATTCATGTTATATTGCTCTTTCGGGGGGCTTGTAAACGTTTCAGCTTTTCTTTTTTCTTTTTTCATTTTTTTTTGTTGGTTGGTAAAGGATTGGATTCTAAGCAAAGCTTAGATAGTTCACCAGAATTTCCATTCTGCCTTTCTTTTCTGGGCATAAATTGATTTGAGCTGAATATGTCGATTTATAAGTAAAGATTTCCTAATGCGCTAGGATTTTGTTTCTGATAAACGGTCACTTACTTGTGGTTCGCTCTCCAGGAGTGTAAGCTAAAGATGGTAGAGGCCTTTATGTGTTCAGAATCTGGAATTTCGATATCTGGTGGCTAAATTAGTAAATTTAGATGCAGATGAAGTTAGTATAAGAGAGGAAATAAATAATGGACAGGAGGAGTTGGCTGTGGCGGCGTAAATCATCGGAAAAAAGTCCGAACGGCGAAACAGAGAGCTCAGGGTCTATATCGTCACATTCGGAAAGATTCTCAGATGATCAGGTTTGTTAATTTTTAATAATTATCTCTGATTGTTTATCCTAATTTTGTAGATGTATGTTGGGTGCGTTGTAGAAACTAATCCTTTTTATCTTGTGCCAATTCTGGCTATTTTGGCTCAAGTGAGTTCAGTTATGGACTAAAAAAGGACAAATACAAGTGTTAGGCTTGGAATTAGATGTATTGAAGCTAATATGACATTCACCATTTTTTTTTAAATTATTATTTGTGTTATCTTTTTTCGCTTTTATTGATGGGTGGGAAAAAGCGTGTCTGGTTCAGCCAGGAAATTTGAAGGAACAAGATTTAGGTTAGTGGGACAATGTGTTAAACCTACCAAAACACATGCATGGTTTGGCTGATAAGAACCCTAACAGTAATTAAAACTGTGTTTATTGCATTTTCTTGAAATAATTCTAGACTTTTTGAATGCTTAAATTCTAGAAACTTTTAAGTTTTGTTCACACTCACTAGATGGTTTTATTATCTTGAATTCAATCAAGATGGACCATATTGTGTGGATATCCACTGTAGTGGACCACAACTGACAGCCTTCTTACTTTTTTCCTCACTGAAAAAGCATTCTTTTTCCAGCTACACTCACTCCAATTATTTAAATTGTTCCGATTCTAATTTTCCTTTTCTCACCAGCATAATTTTCTCCGTCAATGCTAGTGAAATATATGTGCTCCAATGTATAAATTCATTAAAAAATACAGAAAATTGTTTAAGTTGCATGTGTAAGAGGTACGACTTGTTAATATTATTTGCTAAACCAACTGCAACATTTATGGTGGATTTAAAACATGATGTTAATGTGTAACTACTTTAATAATTTCCTTTAATTATTGGTAATGTAAGTTATGAGAAGACAATGTGAAAGCCGAAAAGAGAATAATAAATAACCTTCTGGTACAGGATAAATAACAAGAAAGATTAGGAAAAAAATGCTATTATTGGGGAAAGAATATTTTTTTGTTGTTGTTGTTGAGATTGTACGGGAATTTGAATATTTGATTGTTGTAAGGCTAAATATAAATGGGTTTCAAATCATTGTGCAGGCTTTGTCAAATCATAATGCTCAATCCCCTGAAGTGACGTCTAAAGCCGTACAAAGTGATGAACATGATGATACGGTGAAGACTCTCTCGGAGAAACTATCTGAGGCTCTTATTAATATCCGTGCTAAGGATGACTTAGTTAAGCAACATTCTAAAGTTGCTGAGGAAGCTGTTTCAGGTCTCTCTCTCTCTACAAATTTTCTTGATTTCCAGATAAACTAAAACTAAAAACTCTCTGCCTTTTGTAATTTTATATTCCATCCGTCTCACAAAGATACGTCTTATAGTTATTTTACTCAGATTAAGAATATGTTGGTTAATATAGTTAAAGTATTGCATTTTCAATTTATACCCCTATGTCTGATTAAATTTTTATTCATTGTCCACTCGGTTTCCTTAAAAGATTGTCTAGGTAAATGGAGTACAATAGAACCTTGTTAATTTAATACTTGATTAATTAATATTTTTTGTCAGCCCCGAATTGAAAGCAACATGTTAAATTTCTATCTCGGTTATTTAATATCTTGCTAAATTAATAAATTTTAGCAGTATCAAGGCTATTGATTTATAGAGGGGTATACATGGAAATGAAAATTAACTACATACTAATAGTATCTTTGTGGGATACCTGAAATTGTAATTATAATATTAAAACTGATTTTACCTCAAATTCTAGGATGGGAAAAGGCCGAAAATGAAGTTTTAGCACTGAAGAAACAAAACGAGGCCTTAACTCACAAGAACTCAATCCTCGACGAACGTGTCGATCATCTCGACGGGGCCCTCAAGGAGTGTTTGAGACAGCTTCGTCAATCACGAGATGAGCAAGAAGAGAAAATTCAAGAATGGGAATTGAACAAGTCCGAGCTCGAAAACCGGCTCGCCGAGCTCCAAACCCAACTCCACCTTGCTAAAACGGACACCAACGACGCTTTGCTCGTCAATATCCGCTCGAAACTCGAAGCTTTGGAGAAAGAGAACTCGACCCTCAAGCTCAAGGTTGTCTCGATATCCAAAGAGCTCGATTTGAGCACCCGGGCTGCTGAAACCGCCAGTAAACAACACCTCGACAGCATAAAAAGGGTAGCCAAGCTTGAATCTGAGTGTCTCAGGCTAAAAGCGATGGCCCGCAAAGCTAATGATAGTCATTCGGACAGTGGCAGCTTTAAAACTAGCGAAGAGTCGATTAATAATAATAATAGTGTAGGAAAGAATCTTTTTGGTCCGTCAGATGAGATCGATCTGATGGACGATTTTCTCGAGATGGAGAGGCTCGTGGCCATACCTGAGACGCGGGTTCCTGGCGAGAGGGTCGAACTGGAGGAGAATTTGAGAAAGGTAACTGCAGAGAAAGCAGGTTTGGAGATTGCGCTCAACGAGTGCCAAATGCAGCTTAATGTGTCCGAGGATCGACTCGGTCAGACAATGGCGAAGCTAGTGGACATGAAAATGAAGTTGGCTGTTGCTGACGAGGCGAAGAGAGATACGGAGAGAGAAGTTGAGTTGATGAGAGTGAAGTTTAAGGACTTAACTGAGCTTCTGGATGAAAAGGAGTTGACTTTGGTACGAAGTCAAGATTGGTTGACCAAAGCAGAGGAAGCGAGGAGAGATGCGGAGAGAGAAGCTAGGTCGATAAAAGTTAAGCTTAAGAACTTAACTGAGCTTTTGGAGGAAAAAGAGTTGACTTTGGTACGAAGTCAAGATCGGTTGACCGAAGCAGAGGAAGCGAGGAGAGATGCGGAGAAAGAAGCTGAGTCGATAAAAGTTAAGCTGAAGGACTTAACTGAACTTTTGGAGGAAAAAGAGTTGACTTTGGTACGTAGTCAAGATCAGTTGACCGAAGCAGAGGAAGCGAAGAGAAGAGCCGAGGCGCGACTTGATGATGGGAAAGCAGAAGCAGAGTCGAGAATTGAGGGAATGGAACACGAGCTGGAAAAATTGCGCTCAGGGATTTTTAGTTTGGAGAAAGGAATCGAGAGAGAGAAAAGTTTTTCACGGGAAGCTGTTGCGAAATGTAATGTATTGGAAGATGAAATATCGAGAATGAAATCAGATTCAGATTCTCAGTTTCAGAGATCGACGATTGTTGAGGAGTTTAGAATCAACCAGGTTCGTTGATGTATATTATTATTAATAAGCCTTGGTTAATAGTTCGTCTAACTAACTCTGAGGTTACATTTGTACGTGCCGTTAGTGGAGTTAATGGTTGCCGATGTCATCAATTGCATCCCTCGATTTTCTAAATTTTCTTTATGCTTTTGAAAAATAGGACAAAATACTCAAAAGAATTAAAATCAACAGTTCGATTTTCTAAATGTTTTAAATAACTATCATTTCTTGGCGATTTTTTCCAGATATTACAAATAGCCAGGTGAAAGTTGGGGCTATTTTGTAATATTTTTAAAAGTTGAGGGTGTATTTGTAAAATATTTGATGACGTCAGAAAACTTGGTTGGGCCAATTAACGGTTGGGCCAAAATGTAAATGGGACGAAACCTCAAGGGTGGGGTTTTGTAATTTTCAAAGTTATTTATTATTTTATTTTATTTTATTTTATTTTATTTTTGTAAACACTCCAAACCTCGGGGTTAGTTTTTGTAATTGCCCCTTGCTGATATTACTCCACCCTCTAATTTGTTGTGTGATTTCGATGCTGGTGCAGGACAAGGAATTGGCAGTAGCTGCTAGCAAGTTCGCCGAGTGTCAAAAGACTATTGCTTCGCTCGATCGCCAGTTGAAATCACTTGCAACGTTTGAAGATTTCACGATCGACGACGATGAGTGACCAGAAACTGTCGTTTAAAAAGGTATTTTTGTCCAACTCAGGAATAGTCTCTTGGAACTTGCCATTTCAGGTTGCAGTTGATACCAAGAGGGATAATATAAAGATTCTGCTCCGCCCATTGAATTATCCAAGCGTGCGATATGTACTTGTTGGACCACGTATCAGAAACATCGTCTCTAGAATCGTACGACGAGGTTGAGAAGAAAAGCATGTAAAACTGCAGAGAACTGGGAAATGTTCATACATTACGAAGCTGCAATATTAATTTTATCCGCTGCAATATTAATTTTATCCGATCATTGATCGGTTATTTGTATATGACATGAGTTTTTTATATATATATTTTTTATTTATGAACAGGCGTTGTAGAAAGATAATACACTGATGTGATGCGACACTACTCGGAACTTGATTTATAGCCTTTTCTAGTGCACCACCTTTGTATATTTGTCTTGCTATAACACTTGGCTGAAGGACCCAGAAAGGCCTTATCAAATGGATTATAGGATTTTCTTTGTATATTTTGTTCAAAATGACAAACTACTTAACCCTGTACAGAACAATCAATAATATAATTTTATTACATGTTAAATAGTTTTTCTCTTTTAATATAATTATGTTAAATATTCATATATTGGGCACTTTCCTCAATTATATTTATGCACGCACTGTAAACTGTAATTGTCTTGTACAATGCCCTGCGCCAATTTGTATCTATTATTCAAGATACTATACTGTCTTTCTACTGTCCGGAAAGCATCTTGGTAACAGTATCCTGCAGTAATGCAGTAGACTCTAAAGCAGTCTTGGTTAGCCAACTTATCCCTACTTTTAGCCGGTGTTCGTCTGTTGGTAGTCGGATTAAGTAAGCTATTTTCCTGGCTGCAGTTCAAGTCAAACCAGAAGTTTTAGAAAATCATGAAAACAATGGGTAAAATTAGAAATAAAATGAAGCTGGGGTTCTTTGTTATACCAGTGTGACCAACCGGGCCATCCAATGTGAGGCCCTCAATGAAACTCGGTGAAATAGCAGCATCATATCTCCCAAGAGTCATCATCTCACCTAAATTCTGAAACCTGGGGCAACAATCAATGTTCAGCTACAATTATAAGGGAAAGTAATAAGCATGTTCATATGCTAATCAAGATATAATGCAAAATTGAACTAGTATATGTGAAAAATATTGTGATTTGCACACGTGACTTTTGGATTGGATAAATTGTTAAACTAAGGCACAAAGTGAACACCCACACAAGCTCAGATATGCATTAAAAACCACCAGCAACAACTAATTAGTATGATGATGTGCGCGCGCGCACACACACACATATATATATAAACACCTTTTGTCTCCAACACCAAAGTTTACCACAATTCTAAAATATGTTACCATAGTAACTAAAATCTAAACAGACTTTTACAGATCTAAAAATGAAGACAAAAACTAGTGTCCACCCGCCAAATATTGGTTTCTTAGTTTTTTTTTCTAGTTTTAAGGGTTCTTTTTTAGTTTTTTATTTAGTTTTAGTTTTTCTTGGGGTGTTATATTTATTTATTATTTATTGTTTTCATTGTTTAAAGGATTTTTAGTTTTTTTTTTTCATTTTTTAGTTTCTAGTTAGTTTAGTTTAATTTTTTAGGGTTTTCTATTTTTTTGCTTTTTTTTAATTGATTTTAAAATATAGTTTTAGAAGACCTATCTAACAGTTAGGCACATGAGTGTGCCTTTCAATTAAATTACAACAAACCTAAATGGCAATAGAGGCCGGCCATTAATTGCAGCCCACAGATTCCAGCCTGCAAAATCTGCCTGCTGAAATGCTACCTGGGGAAAAAAAACATGGCAGCCAATTCACACCAATCAGATGAGTGATCACAATACGTGTCTCAAACAGGGGAAGTAAAATTTTATCTTTCATTTCAGTAGGAACTTTTCATAATACCTGAGCGGTGCCTGGAAGCAAATTACCCTGTCTGTCCCTCACAGCAGACGAGTCACCAACTGCAAATATACGTGGGTGACCTTTAACTTGAAGAGTTTCATCAGTTTCTGCTTGTCCCCTACCGTTCAAAGGTAGATACACGGGTTTACCACTCGGTTCTAGCTCAGGAAGTAGCGGTTTAGACCCAACGGTCCATAAAACTAAATTCGCTTCGACTTCTTGGCTTTGTATGCCCCTTTCGGCAGGCTGCAACTCCAGTACAAGTCTTTCATGATTATGAGCTTCAGCATTTCTTCTTATACAGCGGACAAAGTAACCCAACAAAAGCTGAACATTCCTGGATGAGAGAACCTGCCCGAAAGAGCTTTTAATCTCAAACAGCTTGCCATATACATAATTTAAATTGAAGGCACACTCTTGTCAGGCAGCCAAACTGTTGGGCAGGACCCCTAAAACTAAATTTTAAAATAAAAAATACCAAACAAATAGAACACCCTAATAAAACCAAACTAACTAAAAGACTTTAAAAAAGATCCTTTAAAACAGGAAAAAAAAAATCCTAAAATAACCCATAAAAACCTAACAGACACTAAGAAAAACTAAACTAAATAAAAACACTTAAAAAAGGAACCCTAAAAAACTAAATTTGGGTCTACCTAATGGAATGTACTCCATTAGGCGGGTGTACGCAAGTTTTTGCCTTTAAATTAAGGCAACTAAAAAGCAAGATATAGTTATCAAACTGCATAACACGCATTTAGATTATTATTGAAACCAAGCTATATAATCGAGACATTCATGAAAAAACAATATTTCAAATCAATTCAGTACCCACATAATCCCATGTCTTACTTTTAATGCAGATTCCCTGTTGCCAGGTGGAGCATTTGACAAAATTGTTTTATCAACATTGATTGCTTGTACAACTCCCCGATCTTGCAGCCTTTCTGATACTGTGGCAGCCAATTCAACTCCGGAATAACCACATCCTACAATGGCAACACGAATTGGAGAGTCCTTACCGAAGAAATCCCGCTCGAGTGCTTTTAGCTTCTCGTTGACTCTCTGCATTAAAGATTAGCGACATATAGAGAAGGTTGCGAAGCTTAATTTAACATGTAAGTTACTGGCTATAGTTCAGATACTTACAAGAGCATCCTCAAGGGTGGAAAATGGTAATGCATATTCTATAGCACCTGGCACAACATCAAGTTTGGTTTCAGCTCCAAGTGCAAGAACCAACCTGGCTGCCCAGATTAAGTTGAAAGGAATCAATAGGCATCATCAAATGAAAAATGAAGCACCAGCTGAGAAACCAATTCGTGAAAGTATGTGATTCTAGAATTTCACACTAGGAAAACATGCAAGAGGCAATGTCATACAGTCAAAGGTAATCTAGATACAACCTTGTGCTAAGTCCTAACCTAGTCTACAATCCCAAAGGATACAAAGTAAAGTGATTTCAACATTTTAAAATGGTAACTCCTATAATTGAGGTCCATTGAATTTTGGGATTATTACAACAACCAACCCTGAGGTTTACCCTAATAAGAAAAACTACCTTGCCTTTCAGAATTACAAATAGATTACCCCTTATATTGTAACAAAAACCCTTAGGGTGCTTTTGGGAGAAGGTTGGCGAAACCTGGATTTTCATTCTAAAAAACCAAGTTTATAAAATCGAAATCCTAAACCGCACCTATTAACTTATTTAATTTAATATTTTATTAAATATAACATTCCTTTTTTTTTCTGTTCAATTAGCTTTTCGAATATGTGCTTTATTCCTCCAAAAATAGATAAATAACTGAGAGGTTATGACGGTTTGGAATTTTGAGCATTAAAAAAAAAGGTCATGATTTGACATACTACAGTAGCAAAACCTTCTTATAAAACTCTACACAAACAATGATTTCACTATTCATTTGGACTTCCAAATCCAAGTCCAGGACTTTATAAACCTCAAAAATCCTCTTCCAAACGCAGCCTTAAGGTTTGTGTTTATCTAACAAATACTACTTTTGAGGGTGCAATTTGTGAAAGAGAAACAAATGTTAATGAGGTATTTGTAATTTTAAAAGATAACTGGGACTTCTGTTATCAGGCAAAACCTTCAGGGTGGTGTTTATGGTTAACCCTTGTTTGTTTTTTCACAAAATAATATCATCAAGGATTAGGGAAACATCAACATAACCTATGAGGAATAGCATAAACTGGGAATTATCCGACCAGGAATCTATAAATAAGTAATTTTCAATAAACCTGGGGCCACAGAGATCAAGTTTGAACTGGCTTTGTTCTGATCAAAGCCCATCTAATCATATAAAACATGACCATAAAAGGACACTGGATTCAAACATTTTGAGCGGTCCGTCCTTAATTTCCTATTTCATCTTTGGGGCCATTGCAAATCTTGATGAATGTGGACTAGAAAGCTTTGCTTTCGTGACTTGAGTTTGAGTCAGCCTTTTAACATTATTATACTTAAGATGTAAAAAATTGCAGCACCAAAATTGACAAACTCATGAGATAAAACATCACAGTTCAGATGAATCACATAAAGGTATACCAGTCATATTCAATAAGGAGACCACTTTCAAGATGCACAACTCCGGCAGAACGAGTTGCAGCGGCCCCATCCATCCCATAATGATCAGAGGGATGTAAAGATCGCACCCTGTCTTTTAAAAACTGCACACCAGTGCTTGAAAGCAAGTCTGAGAAACGAGGAGCTATTTCCCATTCATCTACTTCTGCACAATGACATGATTAAAATGAACCGGAATCAGCTAGCTAGAGCAAGCAGAGTCCCATAACCCAATCAAGTCAAAATATACCTCCAGAGAGGAGTTCATATAGTAGTGGCTTGAAGACAAAGTGCTCAGATTGATCAACAAGAACCACCTGTTAGCATTAAAAAAAAAAGTGGGGGGGATTCGATTATCGAGTCAATAGCTCTCCAAGTGACAAATGTAAGACACAAAAAACTTAGGTTGCATATGGGTGCAAAAATATTCTCCCATCTAGAGAAAAAAAAAAAGGTTAAACAAGTGAATGCTTATAAATGTCAATTTATTTTTCACCAGAAAATTTTTCAGTCTAATTCTATTTCCATTTTTTTTCCTTTTCCTCTCTCCCTCTTTACTTTCTATTCTTCATTTAATTTCCTTCACACACTTTTGTCTCACTATTAATAGGAAGTGGACCCACTTCAAAAAATTTATATCCAATCACATACCCACAATTTATATCCACTCACTATCTCCCCAAAAATATTTTATCTCCCTAATTTTTTTTTCACTATTCTCTAGTCAAACGAAGCGAAAGGGAGTGAAAGGATATCCAATGACCGCCTTAGTAGTTAGTACAATCAAGTCAACATAAAAACTTTTTACATTTGTGTTTTTCACGTGTCAATGCTAAAGCATATAACATTAAAATTATCTTAAATCAACGTTTACCTGTGGTTTCTTTCCATCTGGCCAATCAAGTGATTCCAATCTCAGTGCAGTGTACAACCCTCCGAAACCACCACCTAGTATGCACACTCTCGGTCTCTGTAATCATGAACTGTGTTTATATATATCATGATAAATTAAAAATCACAATTCACCGACCTTAAATTGGAAAAGATAAATCAATTACATAAGCCTTACTAAGCACCAATCCACACAGAATTGACAGATGTCGAGAGACAAACATAAGAACTTATTAGACAATGTTAAGGTGATGACTTCTCAGAGCTTACAATAGTCAACTACTCGCATGAGCATAAAAATGCGTAGCTTAAAAATAGGACAAGGGTATCGTGGTTATAAATTGTTCTCTCAGTATAAGTACTTCTAAGAAAGCACATAACGAACCTCTGCCAACTAAAACGAAAAAAATGAAGAATAGACACTTACATGAAAATCATTTCTGTTCAAAGTAATGGTTTCAATTTACTTGGCATCGGCTTTTTCAGTGGATATGTTATTGTTTATTCCTTGTGTAAACTGTGAACCTAAATCATGCACTATATATAGTTAAGTTTGATGATACTCGACCATATTCTTGAAAACAGTTGAATGTATTCAATGAATTGTGCTTAAACAGATAATCTATTATATTGGTTAAATTTCGTAAAATTGAGCAACATTACTATCCTAGATAAATATTTTTCCTCCAGGCTACAGAAATAATCAAGTAAATCAATCAGAAAATGGGGAATACATTCAATTTTACAATTCATAAGTATTATATTAGGATTTAAAATTCGTACAAACATCCCAGCCATACTACTGACTCAAAACTAAGAAGAAGAAGTAATCAACTTAAATTTTAAAGGAACGGTTTAATATACCTTCTTGCTATCAGGCCAAACATAACTGGAACACTGAAATTCACTTTCATCAACAGCAGAAACGACGCCGTATCCTCTGCTCGAGCTCGAACCAACAACAGAGGCTCCTCGTCTTCTAGCCGAGCTGGAAAATAACCCCGAATTGGTCCAGAACTTACGCGAATGCCGCTGGAATAAATTCCGGCACTGGAATCGGTCGCCTGAAATTCGATGTCATTTCAAGCAAATCAAAGGAAACTTAAGGAGAATATAACACAACGATAGCGGGTGATCGTAGCAAGATACAGGTGTAGGAGAAAGCAGGGGCATACGGCTGAGTAGTGTTAATGATGTGAGAGAAGAAACTGCGAGCGCCATCTCTGATCGACGGTAGAAGACGGGGCGGCGATGGGCGAAGTGGATATGCGCGGACGTCTTGGCTCCACGAGTGTTTGAGAAAGGACGAGCTCTACTAAAGAAGACAGGTGGCTGATAGTGATTTATACTTGTAGGGGTGACCGGAACCGCAAACCGAGCCGAACCTAGTAATCGATTTTGATAAATGAGAATTTCGGTTTTTGGTTTGGTTCGATTTGTTATAGAAAAGTGTGGGCATTCTATATATATGTATATAATTTTAAGGAGAAATTCTCGTATAAACTATTAGTGAAATATTTTTTCCCAAATAGGTCATTGAAATCTCAACTTCCCATTTAATCCAAAAATTATATAAGAGTACTAAATTATCCTTTATAAATATTTTATTTTATTATTCGAAAATTTAGAACTACTCGTGTAAAAATCAGACCTACTTATGTACATTCAAAAATACTCGTGTAAATTCAGAACTACTCGTTTAAATTCAAAACTACTCGTCTAAATTGGCGAACTACTCATGTAAATTCAGAACTACTCATGTAAATTTCAAAACTATTTTTCAAAAATTCAGAACTACTCGTTTAAATTCAGAACTATTCGTGTAATCAAAACTACTCGAAAAATTCAGAACTGCTCAATTAAATTTCAAAACTATATAATGTAATTGATCGGTCAAATTCCAAACTACTTAACAGTTTGTAATTATAAAACGGCAGAGTAGTTTGTAATTATCCAAACTACTTATACAAAACTACTATATTAAATAATAAAAAAACTGAATAATCCAAATTATCTAAAAAGTTGAATCATACATAAATTTCAAAAAAAAAAAAACCATTAGCTCAATTAATAGTAACATAAACGGCGACCAAAAGCAAAAGGCTAAATGAATACATCAAGATATAATAGCAATAGTAATCTAATTTTAAATCTGAGTTTGGGAGCTTTTAAGATCTTAACCTTCCTGATAAACACATCCTGCGGAGGGTAGTTGCTGACTTTTCAGCATGAAAGGAGTGCTAATACAACAAAGAARCTCTTTGAATCACAACCTACCCTCATCAACATCTAGCCATTAATCAAAACTCAACATAAGTAATGAGAATGTGACGTATTTCATCTACACAAATAGCACCAATCTACTTGCAAACTAATTAAGACCAACAACTAAAACATGTTTCGAAAATCCACGTTACTCAGAATTCATGCTCAAAGCACGTGTATAGAATTAAAGGAGCAAAATTAAAGATCTAAAAATTCAGGTAAGCATGTGAATGGACCAATTGATGTGATAGAGCTTTTACTAAATCAGCATCATGATGAAGTKCAAGAGGAATAAATTCTACAATTCCCACCGCCGTCGATTTGCCAGTGCTGCGACCAATTCCCGATTAGCCAGAGAGAAAGGAGAAAGGGTAAACAGGTGCTGAGGGGGCGGAGATTGGGTTGAGGGGGTTTCTGATTGGTACCCAGCGTGCATTGGTAGGGTTAGTATATAAGAGTTCTTAAAAGGTGTAAGGTTAATTTTGACAATTTAAATGTATTTATCGATTAAATGGGAAGTTTTTGGCTTATATGGGAATAAAAAGAGTCATTGGACTATATGGGAATTGTCTTTTATGTTTTAATAGTACATGGGAATTTTCCCTAATTTTAAATACCTATAGAGTTTGAAAAAATAATAGTATTATCATTAATTACATAAATAAATATGAAAACCTTATTCTCATTAAATACCAAATCAATAAATCGAATCAAACTGCGTTGTTATATTCGTTTCGATGTGGTTCGCTTTTTAAAAAAATGTGGTGCGATTTGGTTTTTGTTTTTATGTAACATCGGTTTTTGGTTTTTGCGGTTTAGTTCGTTTATATGCCGAACCGACCCCTTATTTATAAGCTAAATTGTTCGTGTAAAAATGTGCTCTTCACGATTATTTCGTACCATTTAAAAAATATTAGTTAATATAGTATAGACCGCCCCTGAAGTTAATTGTTTGTTTATTATCTACTTAATTTTCGTAAAATTTAGAGATAATGGAGTTTAATATTAACATAATTAAATACGGGCATATATGAATATGAAAGAAATAATAATAACTATACTAACGTAGTAATAAGTCTATCTTTATGTGCCACTCAAAATAGAAACATAATTTATCTTTTCGGGTTGAAGGGAATAATACATAAAAACTTATCCATTGTATTATTATTTATGTTATACTATAATATTAGAATAAAAAATCAAATTTATCTTAATAAACAACTGGATTGAGATGACGATCACCCAATCATTATATCTATCAATGTGAACCACGAAGAAGATGCATCTCGTTGATATGTATAGTATAATTTTAACAAATAAATACACATCAAATATAAGTACATTAAATAACAGATAATTCTTTCCCCAAAAAAGAATTTATTTTGGCACAAAGCCATTTTTGTTGACTTTTCAACTATTTTTTTCTTTTAAAAGAATTTAAATTCTGTCTTTTTTTTTTTTTTTTAATTTAAATCTCACAGCACGCAATTGTAATTGTTGACTTTTCAACATAGTTTAAAAAATGATGCAATCGTGTGATTTAAAAAATAATTTGATTTTTCAAGCACTGAATTTCGGATAATATGCTAAAAATTAGGATATGATTGCTTAATTTTTTGAATTTCTTAAAGCTCTTGATTCAGATTTTTGAAAAATCAATTTCGGTTTTTTGATATCACATAATTTCAAAATTGTGAGCCACATAAATTGAATTTTTAACTCACAATTTTAAAATTATTATATATATCCAATTATTAGGTTATAAAATCAGTTTTTATATCATCTAAATTAGTGATTGCAATGATAAAATTTGTTTATATAATAGTCAAATATTCATAGTTTGATTAAAGATAAACTATATTTTTTGGTATTTTAAATTGAAATAATAAATTAAGCAAGTATAATAAAAGTAACTGTAAAAATAAATTTAATTACATCCCGAATAAAGAAAAATAAAGTATGAAAATAAATTAAATCACATGCCCTAAGAAAAAATCGGGAACCAAAAAAACAAAGTAAGGCGTCAAACTTAAATAAATTACAGGCATCAAATATAACTAATTTGGTAAAAAAAAAATAATAAAATATTTAAGCATATTAGAATTGAACAAATATTAATCTCCTTGAATAATTAAACTTTAAAAAATCTGGTATCTTCCACATCAATTTTGTTTCAAAGAATCGTAGTTGATTTAATTCGATTTACTTGCAGAATTAGAATTCTAAACAAAGAAAATACAATAAATTAGATCTGTGATTTCAAACAATTTGTTTGCCTAATTAAAGACATTAATTTATAAAAAATACAGCAGATTAATTTTTTAAAAATAAAATCAACCAATAAAAAATGTATGAAAAATAGAATTCTAGACAAAGAAAATACAGTATATCAGATTTTTATTCAATATTGAATAATTTTGAGATTTCAAGTCCGAATCATATTTAAAAAAAAATCAGATTTCATATGATTTGTTTGCCTAATTAAATATATTTAATTTATGAAAAATGCAGCAGATTGATTTTTTCACTCTAAAATCAACCAACAGAACATGTACGAAAAATAGAATTCTAAACACAGAAAATATAGTACATCGAATTTTTATTCAATATTGAATAATTCTGATATTTCAAGTCGGAATCATATTAAAAAAAAAAAAAACCAGATTTCACACGATTTGTTTGCCTAATTAAAGACATTTAATTCATGGAATAGATCGATTTTTTCGTTCCATAATCGACAAATAAAAAATGGACAAAAATTAAAATCGGATACTAATGTATAATGAGGGGATACGAAATCATATTTGGGTTATCAGAATTCAAAAACTCGAATCTTTAGGATTTCAACTAATATATGTATATCTTTAGGATCTATGTTTAGGGTTATCTTTGGGTTATTATATTTGTATTGATCTAATGTTTTCAAAATTTTGATTACTATCATGTGATCTAAAGTAGGAATTAAACTTTTTATATATAATATAATATTTAATTAATATGTCTATGTATTTTCTTTTATTTTGTTTTACTTCTTCAAATTTAGTTATTTATTTTAATTATTAATTTAATAACATCATATTCTTTTTTATTACTTTAAATTATAAGTATTTATTTTTTGTATGTATATGTGTATGTATGTATATACTATAATTAATTTTGAATTAAAATAAGATATTAGAATAATAATTTTGAATATTTAATTTTATTTTTTTATATGATTTTGAATTGAAATAAGATATTAGAATAATTAATTTATTCATTTTTTAAGTATATAAAGAGAGCGTGTATGTGTATGCATGCATGTATATACTTTATTAATTTTGAATTTAATTAAGATATTTGTAGGGATGACAACGGGTCGGGTCGGGTCGGGTACTAGAGGACTCGGACCCGCCCCGCCCACTTCACGGTCGGGTCGAGCCGTCACGTGTCGCGGGTCAGGTCGGACCGGGCCGATATTTATTTTTTATTAAATTTGAAATTATTTTAATATATGATATTACATATATTACTATAAAAATTAAATATAAAAAACAATTTAATTAAAAATAATATTATATCTAAGAAAATATAATAATTATACATTTATAAGATTAATTATAAGTTTTTTTTATCTTTTATTTTTCTTATTAATAAATATTATTCAAAAAAAATATCATTATAAATATATACATATTAAATATAATATTAAATGTAAAAGAATTTAATTAATCATATGAAATAAATACTTAAAACATATATAAAATATATTTAAAAATAAAAAAAAATATTCGGCGGGGCGGGCCGGGCCGGTACCCGCGGGGCGGAGATGGTACCCGGACTCGCCCCGACCCACCATGGGTCACGGGGCGGGGCGCCCCAAACGGCGCGGGTCGGGCCGGGGTGGGGCGATGCCATCCCTAGATATTTGATTAATGTCTTATTGTAATATTATGTTAATTTAAATGTATTGTCTAGTAATGTTATTAAATCTATTGTGTTTATTTAAAATCATATATCTGGTAATGTATTGATTTAAATTTAAGATACTTCAAAGATTCTGGGTTACCAAATTTATAACTAGGTTATCTGGCCATGTTATGGGTTTGGATCCGAATCTATGGTTGGGCTTAACGGTTTTTAAATTGGACTCAAGATAATTGAGCCTCTCAATTGTTAAGTGGACTCAAAATAAATTATAGTTTGAGTTGGATTTAATCAATTAAATGGGTTTCAAATTGGTAAAATTTGATTAATTCTATTATCAAATATTTCTAAATTGTTTTTATTTATTTTAAATTTATAGAAAATTTAAAATTAGATTATGATATTTTTAAAATTTATCGATTGTGTTTAAATTAAATCGATTATGCGTTATTGTATATATTTCAATTTCCATGCGTGTATATTAATTTAGTTTTGTTTATAGATTTGATTATCTAATACGATGTAAGGTATTTTATCAAATGTGTTTATTATTTATTTGTATTTAATTTAAATCTTATATATGATACTACATACATTTGATTTTTTTTTAAAATATCAATCTCTATTAATATGGGTTAATTTTATTTTCTTATTTTGTGAATAATGAATTTATTTCTAATTGTCTGTAGTTGTAAAATTATATTACAAAATTTTCATTTTTATCAAATATGTTAGTATTCAATGAATTATCAATATGATTTAGTTGTAATTATATAAATTTAAATTACTAAGTTAATATTTTATAAATTACTTATATATTTATATATTTGATAAATCATTATATTTAAAATTTTTTCGTATTTTATTTTATTTTGTTGAGGTTTTAAATTTTAGTTGTTTCTTTAATTAATTTTTGGAATGCTTCATATATATTTTTTTTATTTAATGGTACAAGTACTCTTCTCATATAAGAAAAAATATATGTATGAATGTATATATTTTATTAATTTTTAAGTACGTTGTTCACATGTTAATGTAGATTAATTTAATTTAACCCATAATAACTTATTAACCGTAGAGTAGATTCAATTTGTTTGTAATCTTAATTTGAAGTGCAAAGCTCAATAATTTTATATATTTGTATATGTATGTATTATTAATTTTGAATTTAAATAAAATATTAGAATAATATCTTATTCTATTATTATGTAATTTAAATGTATTTAGATGTATTATCTGGTAAATTTATTAAATCTATTGTGTTTAATTAAAACCATGCATCTGGTAATGTATAGTTTTAAGAATTTTATTTTAATTTCCATTCACGCAAATTAAATTAATTTAATCTATTCATTCGTTTTATGAATGAATTGTGTGTAATTGTAAATTTAGATTATGAGGTTATTTAATAATTTTTTTTTAAAATCTGACGGTTGGAATGACTTCTTGGGTGATTTGCACACAACTGAATTCTTGAATGGTATAAAATGTTGTGGGGTGCCTAATCACGAATTGCATCTGAAGGTAGGGACTCCTATTATGTTATTTAGGAATATAAAACCACTCCATGGGATTATGTAATGAGACGAGGTTGGTTGTTACAAGACTTTCCACGCATGTCCTTGAATGCAAAATTCTAACTGGTGCAAAGGCAGACGAAAAGGTATTGCTTCCCCGGATGAGTATAACGACTCCTGACCTTAGGATTCCTTTCAAGTTTCAACGAAGGCATTTCGCTCATTATTTCATATGCAATGACGATAAACAAGAGTAAGGGTCAATCACTTTCGAACGTCGGCCTTTATCTGAAGAATCTCGTGTTCAGTTATATGTTGTTGTGTCGCGTGTCACCCATCGAAAGAGTTTGAAAATATTAGTTTGTAGTGATGACGATTTGTGATCGAACATGACCAATAATGTAATGTATAAAGAAATATTTAGTAACGTATAATCTTAACGTTCATGTATATAATGTGGATTGGATCTATAATTTGTGTAGTGTGATTTTTTTTAGCTATTTATCTTCATCTCTATATCTCTGTTTATTTATATATTCACATAGTAAATAATAACAAAAGTAATATTAGTATACTTTGCATTTTTATATTTTAATTTTATGCCCCGTGCATCGCACGGGTTTAAAAAAACTAGCATGACAAATATTTGGGTGAGACCGGTCTCATACTATGAGACCACTTTTAACCCACCAATTTAAACTGACCCGCCAGCCCAACCCGCACCAATTGATTAATCTACCCGCACCAATACTCGCCCCGCTTGGAAATTAAAGAAAAAAAAGATATTTCACCACCACCACAAAAATGCCGCCGTTGAAAGACATCCTTCATTTTCCTTTCTCCTGAGGTAGGGTTAACCGACCACCACCACCACAAAAATGCCGCCGTTGAAAGACATAATCGCCAGCATCAGGAGATACTCCCGGCGTATCTCGATGGGGCCCACCCGCTGCCACCGACCTTCGAGAAGAGTAAAGGTGCCGCGGCGGCGGACTTCGGAGCCTCTGGTTTATTCTTGGAGGCGGAGAGGTGCTTGAGCCGGATGCGGCAATCCTCCATGTACTGGTAGAAGGCGAAAATGAGGAAGCAAGCGAGTAGAGAGAGAAAGTAGCTAGCCCATGAATCGATTTTCCAGGAATCGAAGAGGATTGTGACATTTTTACCCCAATAAAAGGTCATGTGCATCATTTTGCTTCTTCCCACGAAGATGCTTCTGGTAATTCAAGATCACTGTTATAATTTTCTTTTTTGGGTTTAATTATGTGAAAAACGGATTATGAAGAAACAGGTTTTTTGAGGGATTAAAGTGGTTTGACACTGTTAAAATCATGGGTGCTGCTTGTTGTTGTTTGAGGGATGAATGGAACCACTTTGCTAATCGTAATAGCTCGATTTACAGGAACTGTATATGCCTTCATTGCTCCATCCAGAATTTTGTGCACGTGTACGTCACTTTTTCACGGAGGCGAAGAACAAGCCTTACCTTCGCCGACTCAGGGTACATCGTCTTTAACTTCTACAGCTTCAACCGATAACTTCTTAGCTGATATGTATTGTTCGCCTCCGAGGCCGTTGCCTCAAACCGAAGCTCGTCCTTTGTGAACAACAAAAACTATAGCAATAACAAATCGCAGCAGATGCTCAGGCAGTTCATGGACGACTGGCCGAAGAGCCAACCGGACACCGAGAGGACCCAGCTCTCGATTTCCATCACGCCGACGAACGAGAAAATCACGGCTTCCCCGCCAAGGCTATTCCGGGAGCTCGAAATGGGATTGGGCGTGGGGCCCGTCGCAGTGGGACGGAGCCAGAGTAGGCAGACGAACTGGGTCCCCATTTCCTGGGAGCCTACGATGGGAGGACCTCTCGGTGAGGTTCTCCATACCACGAGCAACAACAACACAGTGACGGGCGAATTGTGCAGGAACACGAAACCGCTCAACCTTATCGACACGTGGGATAATAGCCCTAGGTTGGCGTCGTCCCCGACTGGGGTCCTCCAGAGGGGCGCGTTCGGGTCGTTATCGAACAGCAGCGCGGGGAGTAGCCCGCGGGCCGAGAGCCTTTGCAATGGGCTTGTCATGCCGGGCCTTATAAATCCATCATAGGCATTCAATTGCCTCATTTGCATTGTCGAGATTTAATGTTTGGTTATATGTAACTGTATGTTATAAATCACTTTGATGATTGTGTTTGGAATTTTAGCATAGGCATTCAATTGCCTCATTTGTAGTTTGCTCAATTTGGTTCATTTAGTTTGTGACTTGAAACTTTTGTCTGGACTGTGATTTTAAGTAGTGGTGTTTGTTTCGTAGATTTGAAAGGCAATTGATACTGTTTTTAGGTTGGTTAGGAAGGAAGCATGCTTGTGGGTGGGTATCACAAAATATGCTTGTGGGGTGATGGATGATTGTGGTTTCAATTGGAAAGGTGGCTCGGCAGTGGTGGTTCCGGTTTGATTTGGAGCAGTCAAGGTGAAGCCTGATATTATCTCTTTCTTATCCCCACCGCTTAGTTCTATACCAAAATTGCCGATTAATCTGAAGTCTTGGAAAGTCGGAGAATCAAACAACAAGAAGAAGTTTATGGATAAAATGCACTTGAAGCAGTTGCTTATGTGAAATGAAAAAACACACCTTGTGGCTATGTTTGTGTGTGTTATCTATCTACTGGCCATGTTTTAATTGGGTTTGTGTTAGTAGAGTTGTATGAAGACAATCCATGAAGACAGTCATATAATATGGTTCATTGGAAAATTTGAATACCAAGTTTGCCTATTTTAATTTTTAATTTTATTTGAACCACATTGTTCTAGAAAAAGAGTGTGATATTGTTCATGTAATTGACCTTAGATATTGGTATAAACTATAAAACTTTGTGTATATTAAAAGTATTACAAGTTTTTTATACATATTCTTACAATAAAGCATAGTTAAATAACGTTTTTTGCTCAAGTTCTTTGAGTATCACAAAATATTGTTAAAGTATCACAAAAGATTGCTAAAGTATTACAAAATATTGTTAAAATATCACAAGTTTTTATACCTAATTTTAATTAAAGTATAGTTAAATAATATTTTTAAATCAAGTTGTTCAAGTATCACTAAACAATGTTAAAGTATTACAAAAGATTGTTAAAGTATCACAATTTTTTTATACATTTACAATAAAATATAGTTAATTAACATTTTTAACTCAAGTTATTAGAGTATCACAAAACATTGTTAAAGTATCACAAAATATTGTTAAAGTATCACAAAAGATTGTTAAAATATCACAAGTTTTTTATACCTATTTTTGATTAAAGTATATTTAAATAATATTTTTAAATCAAGTTGTTTAAGTATCACAAAATATTATTAAAGTATTACAAGTTTTTTATACATATTCTTACAATAAAACATAGTTAAATAACATTTTTAACTCAAATTAATTGAGTATCACAGAACATTGTTAAAGTATCACAAAACATTGTTAAAGTATCACAAAAGATTATTAAAATACCACAAGTTTTTTATACCTATTTTTAATTAAAGTATAGTTAAGTAATGTTTTTAACTCAAGTTGTTCAAGTATCACAAAACATTGTTAAAGTATTACAAAAGATTGTTAAAGTATCACAAGTTTTTTATACATATTTTTTACAATAAAACATAGTTAAGTAACATTTTTAACTCAAGTTATTTGAGTATCACAAAATATTGTTAAAGTATCACAAAACATTGTTAAAATATCACAAGTTTTTTATACCTATTTTTGATTAAAATATAGTTAAGTAATATTTTTAACTCAAGTTGTTTAAGTATCACAAAATATTATTAAAGTATTACAAGTTTTTTATACATATTCTTACAATCAAACATAGTAAAGTAGCATTTTTAACTCAAATTATTTGAGTATCACAGAACATTGTTAAAGTATAACAAAAGATTATTAAAATACCACAAGTTTTTTATACCTATTTTTAATTAATGTATAGTTAAGTAATGTTTTTAACTCAAGTTATTCAAGTATCACAAAATATTGTTAAAGTATTACAAAAGATTGTTAAAGTATCACAAGTTATTTATACATATTTTTACAATAAAATATAGTTAAATAACATTTTTAACTCAAGTTATTTGAATATCACAAAATATTGTTAAAGTATCACAAGTTTTTTATTATTTCACAAAAAATTCGTTGTTCATCATATTACAATTTTGGGCTGTATAATTGTTTTTCGTATTATTTCGCATCAATTTGCAAATTTTCAAATTTTTTTCGATTTTTTTTTTACTATTTTTCCGGCCAATTTGAAAATTTGAAGAAATTCACCAAATATTCCAGAAAAATTGAAAAAAATTCACCAAATATCCGTTGTTTATCGTATTGCAATTATGGGCTATACGATTATTCGTTTTATTGTTATGCATCAACCTGCAAATTTTTAGATTTTTTCTTTTTTTTTTACTATTTTTCCGGCTAGTTTGAAAAATTGAAAAAACTCAACAAATATTCCAGAAAATTTGAAAAAATCACCAAATATCCGTTGTTTATCGTATTGCAATTCTGGACTGTACGATTATTCGTCTTATTGTTGCGCATCAACCTGCAAATTTTTAAACTTTTTTGATTTTTTTTACTATTTTTCCGACTAGTTTGAAAAATTGAAAAAATTCACCAAATATTCCAGAAAATTGAAAAAATTCACCAAATATTCGTTGTTCATCGTATTGCTATTTTGGGATGTACGATTGTTCGTATTATTGTTGGGCATCAACCTGCAAATTTTCAGATTTTTCCAATTTTTTTTTTTATTTTTCCGTCTAGTTTGAAAAATTGAAAAACTCACCAAATATTCGTTGTTCATCGTATTGCAATTTTGGGTTGTACGATTATTCGTCTTATTGTTGCTCATCAAACTGCAAATTTTTAAAATTCTCTGATTTTATTTACTATTTTTTCGGCTAGTTTGAAAAATTGAAAAAATTCACCAAATATTCTAGAAAAATTGAAAAAATTCACCAAATATTCGTTGTTTATCGTATTGTTATTTTGGGATGTACGATTGTTCGTCTTATTATTGGGCATCAACCTGCAAATTTTCAGATTTTTCCGATTTTTTTACTACTTTTCCGGCTAGTTTGAAGAATTTAAAAATTTACTAAATATTCGTTGTTCATCGTATTGCAATTTTGGGCAGTACAATTATTCGTCTTATTATTGCGCATCAACCTGCAAATTTTTAAATTTTTCCGATTAGTTTGAAAAATTGAAAAAATTCACCAAATATTCTAGAAAAATTGAAAAAATTCACCAAATATTCGTTGTTCATCGTATTACTATTTTGGGATGTACGATTGTCCGTCTTATTGTTGGGCATCAACCTGCAAATTTTCAGATTTTTCCGATTTTTTTTACTAATTTTTCGGCTAGTTTGAAAAATTGAAAAATTCACCAAATATTCGTTGTTCATTGTATTGCAATTATGGGTTGTACAATTGTTCTTATTGTTGCACATCAACCTGCAAATTTTCATATTTTTTCGATTTTTTTTACTATTTTTTCGGCTAGTTTGGTAATTGAAAAAATTCACCGAATATTCGTTATTTATCGTTTTGGAATTTTGGGCTGTACGATTGTTCGTCTTATTGTTACGCATCAACCTGCAAATTTCCAGATTTTTCTGATTTTTTTTACTATTTTTCTGACAAATTTGAAAAATTGAAGGGGGTTGGGTCCAGTTTTAGGTTGTTGGGTTTGGGTTTGGTTTGTTTCCTGGGTGTGGATCACCTTACAAAATGGTAAAATGTAGACCGATCTCACTCAAGACCTACTCAATTATAAGATGCACCATGTTAAGTGTACTTTGTGCATGATCGGTTGAACACTAAAATAAACAACACGAT
This sequence comes from Phtheirospermum japonicum, assembly GCA_014905375.1. Taxonomy (NCBI): domain Eukaryota; kingdom Viridiplantae; phylum Streptophyta; class Magnoliopsida; order Lamiales; family Orobanchaceae; genus Phtheirospermum; species Phtheirospermum japonicum. The sequence continues at coordinate 803,039 of BMAC01000222.1, read as the reverse complement.
TGTATGCTCAAATGCTCACTGGTTCGCCTTTTAAACACCGGTAATATTCATTTTATAATTATGTTTGTCTTCACCTTTTGCAACTAATACCTATTGTCATGAGAGAATCAAAGAACAGAAGATACCCACGCGATTTGCTGCACATGTAAATGAGGTGCCGACCCGAACTAGGCTCTACCATCCTACGCTCAAACCCTCATCGGCCACAGAGGAGACGATTCCAGCCCGCAGCCACAGGTTGCACCCTTCATCCCTATCCGTAAATGAGATGTTGTGTCACTGCACATCTCGAATGAAATTTATGAGGCTGTTCGAAACCTTTATGAACTATCATTGATTGGTGGGAAAATTTCATTTTTGATACATTATGTTGACCACTTTCCACAAAAAGATCAGGTCAACTAATTCATCAAATAAGATACATTTTTATCACTTATCACGTTCGGGCCCAAATACTGACGTGACATGATTATTTAAATTCTTATCATTCTTTATTTAATTTTAAATATTAATGGAGACGAAAAGTCATTTTTGCCCTTTTCATTTATTTTTTTTTCTTTTATTTCTTTCTTCCATTTTTCTTTTAAAAAACTAAAATAAAAATTCCTATTTTGCTGAAAAACAAATACAGATTAGTTTTTACAAACAACAGATCAAAATTAGAATAACAGAAAATCTGAAAGAAACTAACTTATTTTTAACTTAACCCATAAATATATGGTTATATTAATCGCAGCCATTCTTGAGTCTACAACAAAATGAGATACCACACTCTTTTACACCCTAGTAGTTCAACTGAAAACCAAATCACACTTTCTCTATATATACTGTTACAACATAATTTGGTAACCAACAGTAGCAAGTACCAATTCCAAAACATTCTTAGACGAGATGCCTCGGGTTACGAACACTGAGCAGCTTCACGTCGTCGACGACGGGCCCACAGAGCGAAGCAAAGTCATCGCTCCTCATGTGGTAGTACGTGCTAAGGAACATGATGCGAGTCCGGTTTGTGGGGGCCACGAATCTCAGAACGGCCCGCTTGTACCCACCTTTGCCCCTCGACTCGTAAGGGACCTTGACAGTGTCACGGCCCGCAAAGGCCTCTACAATCATCGACCCCTCGCAGGAATTTGCTAGCATTCCCGACCGCGAACGTGAGCTGGTAGGTCTTGCCGGCGACCGTTCGGACCACCTGGGCGATCGCGATCTCCTTGCCGCCGCCGAGCTCGATGGCCCGTTGGCCGTGCGGGACGGAGAAATGGGCCGCGTCGATGTACTTCACGGCCTTGAGGGACTCGACCATCCAGGCTGGCAGCGGCGAGTTGTCGTCCTCGATGTTTGGAGGGATGAGGACTCCCCAGCTCGTGTTGGGGAAGATGTATGCGCCTTCTCAAAGTCGCCGTTTTTTAAGAGGTTATCTCTAGTAGGTCTAGGAGGATACAAAGCCCGGATAGCAACCAAATCAATAAGCAGCCCGCAAGCCGGATCCTCCTCGACGCCCGGGTTATGAATAAGAATCTCGGCCACGCTAGAACTCGTTTTAAACGCCCACGCGTACGAGTCCCAACCGCTACTACTATACAACGTCTGGATCAGTAGCGCCCCGAAATCCGGGGCGACGGACACATTTACCCTCTCCTCTTCCGCGCAAGTCCCACTCACTCACCGCCAGAACCACCATCATATTTTTACAAGAAAACCCACACGAATATACATTATCATATTTATTTTTCTCTAAAACAAAACAAGAACAACAAAGCAATATGTAATAATCGAGGCCCGACACCAACTAAAACGAGTCCCCTGCTTTCTCTCTTTGCCGAAATTCCAAACCAGACATTCTTCACACCAGGATCGAAGACAGACGACCTCACCAAGACAGCCCAAGTCAGTCCAAAGGCCGCCGCCATTCTCAAAACTCACGGCCGAAACAGCCATCGAATACATTAACTGGAGAGACAGACCAAGCCATTGTCCTCCTCGGCCACACCCCGAGTCGTCGAACAAGCCGCTCACAGTTAAACCTCTGAGAAGCCACCATCACAGCTAGAAACTCGACACCATGAACCGCCAAGGCCGCCACAGCTCAACTCACAAGCGCTGCCGTAAATCGCAGCACCCAGCGCTGCTGTCGCCACCATCTTCCTCAACCACACGTCGCGCCGCGAGTCATAGAACTAGAATCATATTTGCTGCTATTCATCGCCGTTGGAAGAAGGATGTTTGCCATCGCCATTGCGGCACAGTGTCGTATGAAGGTTGATCCGTCTTCCCGGATTCCAATTCGCCGAGTCGCCACGTCGAGGATTCGAAGGATTTTAATTTCTGGAAATTTGGGGATCGGTCGATTTGTGGGTGTGTGAAAAATGAGTTTGCGTCTGGGGCTGATGTTTGGCCTTTTTATATTCTCTAACTTTCCTGTAAATAATCCGCCGCCGATGCCACCATGTTCCAGTCCGCCGGAGACACAAGTCGGGGAGAGGAATTCGCTCGGATTCTTATTTCTGAAACTTGAAGAAGAGATGGACTGGTGGGGATAACCCTAATTTGAACAATGCAAAATGGAAAGAGAGATAAAAAAAATTGGGAAGGAAGGGTACAAATGACTTTTCGTCTCCATTTAACATTTAAAATTAAATAAAAAATGATAATAAATTAAATAATCATGCCACGTCAGCATTTGGGCTCGAACGATGATAAAAATGTACCTTATTTTATGAATTTATCAACCTAGACGACGTGATTTGATACTGGCCAACATCACGTCACTTTTGTGAAAAGTAACCAACATAATGTATAAAAAATAAAATTATTCCTTGTTTGGTCGTACCTTTTACACCAAAGGATCTAAACCTATCTCGATTTTGGAGTTACTTCAGAAACTCTTGGATACTTGGAAAATCTTAAACAATTTCCAGTTCATTTCGCTGGGAAATGAATATTATAATATCCACTTCTCAAACTTGGCTGAACGTGGTATGGTCTAGAATCACCGACTTTAGCTGAATAACCCCAACACTTTTCAAATTCAACATTGGACTTCAGTTCTTGATCCCCGCATGGTGGAAACTTCTCTCGCGCAAGTCCAGGTGCATTTCCATGGGTTGAGTTGGGAATATTGGGACCCAGCGGTGCTATCAGGGATAGCATGGGCTATTAGGACTCCCGTTTGTATTGATGATAATACACTCAATAGTTTGGCAGGTCACTATGATAGAGTTCTTGTCGATATTAATCTTGGCCATTAAAGTATAAATGTCCTATAGACAATTATACATTATACTTGATCACGATTATTATATATATCATTATATATATGACAATGTATTTATTAAATTATTATTTTAATTGTTTGTCATTATTCATATAAATGTTCCATAGAGTTAATGGTGTCATTGATATGGTGAGATGTCAGTGATATAACATTACTCTTAAAATAGCCCGACTAATGATTATCAAGATTGAGATATTGATAATATAATCACATTCTTAGAGAATGCAGTTAGTCTCACGACTGTGAATAATTATTATTCATGATGGACACATACTTTAGAGAGTACTGGTAAACCCTATTGATAAATTATTTATTATATGTCCATAAATTTATCAGTGTATAAAGCGTGTGATAATCATTTGATTTGAGGTCAATACGCACCTTGTTTACTACTTTGACCATGACCAATGCTTGCACTCATTTTCAGGGTAGATATGGCTTGTGTTGGGTACATCATGATGTAAATGAAGGTGGTAGTTGAGTTAAGAAAGAATTCATTGTTCGATTAGAATTTCGGGAGAGATCACTCATAATCTCTATATTAAGTCGACTAAAGTCATTAGTCAATGCAAGAGACATATTCAATATAGTAGTTAAGTATGGTCTAGTTGTCGACTAATAAAGATGAGATAAATTAATTAAGCCATTGAGATAGACACTTGGATAAATCTTAAATCGAGTGATTCAAAATGAAAGGAATTTCACAAAAAGTTTGTATAAAGGTTATAATTCGTTGAGTTCAAGTGAATGTTCTTTATATATTAAGTTCGTCCAACTAAGCACCAAAGTTTTGTATAAAGGTTATAATTCTTGAGTTCAAGTGAATGTTCTTTATATATTAAGTTCGTCCAACTAAGCCGTGTAGGAGTTTTGTTTGAATCATCATTAGATTGATATCATATATAAAGGCCTATATGGTCACACTATATCCGATTACTTTTTCAACTTAAGAGTGCATCAAAAAAGTAATAAATATTCAATTTAGAATTATAATATTTAATTTAAATAATTACGATGTTAATATCTATTTGATAGAAATTATTTAATTAAATTAAATTGGATTTGTATTTAATTATCTATATTATATTAATAAAAGTATTTGGGCCAAAACTGTTGTGGGCTCTTGTCTTGGACAGTCCCACCCTTTTTAGGATTAAGGTTCTCTTATGTAACTAGTAAATATAACATAAATTCATAAGTTGACAAGTGAGAGTTCTTAAAGAAACATCATAATAAAACCCTCTTGATTTTGAGATTGTGATTGAGATTAAGAGTTCTTGAGCTTTTATGAGATTTCTTAACTTTTTTCACGATAGCAATACACTGAAGTCGGATCTTGCAGTTGGAGAATATCGCATTGATTTATCCTAAAGATTTCATTTAATTGCGTGGATACCTTAGTATTAAATTCGGATCTAAATTTATTGTAAGATTTTCATGCTTTATCTCATTTATTTATCGTATCTAATAAAGTTTTCCAACAGCCACGCTCTCCCGACAGTATATTACTTGAGTGCACGGGCCATTCGTGCTATGTTAAATTTACATATGAATGGTTGCCAATTTCCGTAGGCGATGTGAAGTGACCAGTCACACGCTTCCAAATTGTAACAAAAAATGTGCAAATTGAAAAGAGAGGTCGGAGCCGCTTTCGAGGACTAAATCAAAATAAGGGCAATGACGCTTCCTATTTAGAGGCCGACGAGTAATAAATATTTGTTTATTAATATACTCTATCTAACCGTAATCGTACGGTATAGATGTAGTTTAGGTCGAGTAAGGTCGATTTTTACAATGACCAAATCTCAGAAATTTATAAGTAACATCATTGATAAATTAATTTTATTTAAACGAATGTAAAAGATGATTTTTATTTTGTTGTTATAAACGAAGATAAAATTTCTTATTTAAACTTCAAATATTTTAAATAGTTCAAGTTTAATTTTTTTGAATTAATTTAAATGTTATTTATTTCTATTTTCTCACTTACTTAATCTACTATTTTTTTAATCAAATTAAAAATAAATAAACATAGAAAAAAATCAAAAGAATATGAATAATAAAAGTTTAAAAATTCAAAAGAAGAAAAAAAAAAGAAAAAATGTCAAACCGACTGTGAACCGGCGGTTCACAATGGCTACCGGCCGATTTCACGATTCGATTCGATTTGTCGTTTCCTAACAAACCGAACCGACAATTCAAATATGAATCGCCGGTTCTGAACCTTTGAGCACGTCTTATATCAAAGGCAAACACTTGTGTTAGGCCAGATTGACAGGTCATGATCCGTCCGTTAGGCCATCTGACCCGATAGTATAATGTATTGATTTTTGTACTATAATATATTGGTTTTTGTACTTGAAAGTATTTATTTTTCATAAATCTTTGACCCGTGATATGATGTATTGCTTTTTATATGGTGATGTATTTGTACTATGATTTATTGGTTTTTCAGTATAATGTATACTCCCTCCGTTTTAAAATAAGTATCGTTTTAGAGACTCAGTTTTATCACAAATTAAGTGTCGTTTTAAATTTTTTTGTCATTTTATTCAGTTTTATCCCTGCTTATTTTAAGAAATATAAACAAGTTTATGGTAATAGAATAACTAAAGGGAAAGGATGCAAGTAATTGAATGAGAATATTATTAATTGATTGATGATGTATTAGTCAAATATTATGTTCCTTAATTTTGAACAAAAACTCTAAAACGACACTTATTAAAAAACGAAGGGAGTATTAACTTTTGTAATACGATTTATTGGTATGAATTTCAAAATATCCGCAGATGATTCTTTATACACACTCTCTCTCTCTCTTTTATAGGACATTTATGCTTCTAACACTGTTGGAAAACAGGTTTTTTTTTTTTTTTTTCATTTAAAAGCTCCAGCTTGTGATCATAACAGGTTTTTTTTTCCCTTTAAAAGCTCCAGCTTGTGATCATAACTGGTTTTTTTTTCCCTTTAAAAGCTCCAGCTTGTGATCATAATTCGTAGAATCGGTGTTGAGATTTCGTAATATTATCATAGGAATATAATTACAAATTCACATAATCTACAATGCATGACCTGAGAGAAATTAATTCTGGCCCTTTTTTCCCCTATAAAACAAAATTGGATCCCTGTACATTACCATAATCTTGCAGAGATATTTTCACAAGTAAATCAAACATGAAGCATTTCGCTTTGCCTGCTCTTGTTCTGCTTCTTCTACTCTTCAATGGTAATATAATCTTCAAGTAGATAATTGTGTTGGAATGTTTCAATCTACATCGTCATATTTATTTTTTATTTAGACTTAATCATGCAGCTAAATATGCTACAAATTAGCTACTATATCCATCGTAATAATTTTCTGTAGTATCACTAAATGCATTTATACAACTGTAAAGAATAAAATCTACCTTTCAAATTCTCACTCCTACTGGACTTTTTTAAACAATTCAATGACAATTTTATATCTCCATATGTATATTAATATTTACCATAAATATATTAAAATAAATTCATTAAAGATATATATTTATATAATGCTCAAAATAAAATTTTATTAAATTCTTAATACATTATTTCTTTTTCTTCTCTTATAGTACTAATCATTAATTCTTTCTATATCTCTTATTTTATAGATAGATATAGATAGATAGATCGATAGATATTTTATTGAGTATTACTTTGTATTTAACATATCATTAATTTTTCATTTTCACACATACCCTTAATTAATATTTTTCAAATACTAATTTTCTTCATGGTAAATTAAAAACTGGTGATTAAGAGGTAAAATCTTAATATTTCAATGACAAATATACTAATTCTTAAGTATTAATCTTACTAATTCAATTATTATTGCAGCTGATATGGAAGTTAAGGCTTGTCAAGAAGAAATTCCTTCAACTGGCGAATTATGTGACGGGGCAAAATGCAATGCTTTGTGTAACAAAAAACATGGTCCTTGTGAAGGACGTTGTTTACTAGTGGATACTTGTTACTGCATCTACTCATGCCCTCAAAATCCACTTTAAGTTTCATTTGTGTAGTATCTAATAAAACGATGATTTCAAACCAATAAAATGAATGGAATATAGACCCCTTATATCCGCTTGATTTCTGTTTTCCTATATCACACACTCCCACCGTCCCGTAAAAATAATCATTCTATTTTTGTCCGTCCCACAAAAATAATCCAGTAACTATATTTAACATATCATTAAATTTTCATTTCTACACATACCCTTAATTAATATTCTTGAAATATTAACATTCTACATGGTAAATTGAATAGTGATGATTATAATGTAAAATCTTACTATTCCAATAACAAATATACTAATTCCAACACTGATTTCTTTAATTATTAACTGACAATAATAAATCCAACAAGGGTATAATTGAAAAACACTAACTAAATTAATGACTTAACTATATAAACTACTCATTTCTTAATCTGTGTGAAATCAACCGCAGGACCATCATTTTGGAACGAATGGAGTATTATGTTTCTGTCTTGTTTTTAGTTTTTATCAATCAAATTCAGAGGCATGAAGGCATTTCTAGTAATAAAATTTTTAAAAAATTTTTTTGGGGTGTCGAGAGAAATTAATGGGTGCAAATAACCGGTCCTTCTTTCTATCTCATGCAAATAACCAAACTTTCTTTTCCTAATAAACTTGAATAGGGTATGTGTATGAGTAATGCTACTTGAACATTTAGTTGGACAAAAAGTTAGAAAAAACCTATTAATATATCTTCTAAATGAATTATATTACCTTCTTTCACTTTTTTTTAATTCTTTTTTCTACTTGGGTGTGTTTGACCTCATTTAGAAATAAAAATATTAATAATTAATTATATAAAAAACAAAAATAAGATATATTTTTAAAATTAGATGCATTTTTAATATGAGTTGTTTATTTTATCTTTTCAAATTATAAAATAAATTTTTGTGTAATTGTATATATTTTATTTTTTTAACTTTAAAAAAAGTTGGACAAAACCTATCCATATCTCACGAGATGAAAAATGAATCTCCTATTAAAATTAAAAAAAAAAAACTTAACTTTAAAAATATAAACACATTATAAAAAATATCACAATTAACTACATAAAAAAATCACAATTAACTTTAATTTTTTATGTAATTGTACATATTTTTTTAATTCATGGGTGGCAAATGTCCCCAAACAATAATGACGGATCAATCTGCTTCTATGTCCGCTGCCATTGCTCAAGTTTTTCCAAATTCAAGATATAGACTTTGTATATGGCATATTGGAGAGAATTCAAAGAAAAACATCAAGTCATTGAGAAGTAAAAAGGGATTTGTTGATTTATTCAACTATGTTCTCAAAAACACCAACTCTGAGGCAGAGTTTGAATTTTATTGGATGAGGTATGTTAATAAGTAATTATGTTTATTCTCAATTATTAATGAATCTTTTTATTATGAAAGTGATGGACTTATATGATCTTTTCTCGATAATTTATTAAAAATTGATGAATATTACTTGTTGAATCTTATTTTAGGTTAGAAAGAGATTATGCCTGTGACAAGAACTCTTGGATGCAAAAACTTTTTGATCTTAGGGAGAAATGGTGTCCTGCATTTAGTAAAGATTTCTTCTCAGGTGGCATTTTATCATCGCAAAGAAGTGAGTCTATCAATTATGCTGTGTCTAGGCGACTTTTTCGACTGCTGGTCTTTGTGATTTTTATAATTGTTTTATTGATGTGGTTTCAGAATGGAGGAGTAACGAAAACGCGGAGGATTTGCGTTGTTTACAGGGAGAACCTAAAATGTTGTTGGATAATGTAAAATTGCTTTGTCACGCTAAAGAAATTTATACATTGGAGATTTTTAAAATGTTTCAAGAGCAGTATATCAAGGGTTGCTCTTATCATCAAAGTCTTGTGTCATGCGATCTTAATATTCTTACATACCATGTGTGGCGTCCTCGAACTGATCTCATTCGTCACCAAGTGATTTCTGATGCTACAAACATGTCTATATCTTGCACTTGCAAGCTTTTTTCGGAGGTAATTTTTGTGTAACTTAAGTATTTATATTTAACGTCCTAACATTTTTTATTTTTTTTAAATGAATAACAATAATGAACTTTTTTTTTTCATTTTTGCTGCACACGAGCCCATTATGGTGAAAATAAATGCACACTTTTTATTTTACCTGTGTAGGTTGGTATTCTCTGTTGTCATTGTTTGCGTGTTTTTAACGTGCATTGCGTCCAAGAAATTCCCGACAAATATATTGTCAAGCGATGGGGTAAAGGATTGATTCGTAATAAAAGTGTCCAGACTATTTTATCACTTGATGGGACCAGCTTACCTTCTTCACTTTGGAGGATACAAATGATTAGAAATTTTCATCAGTTGATTTCAGCTAGCGAACTTAATTTGAAGGCCCGACAACATTGTGAGGAAGCTTTCGAATCAGCTAAGAAGAAAGTTATAGAAGAAGTTGGCCAGGTTTATGTAGAAGTTGACACAATGTCCTCTACTTGCGGAAAAATACAAAATCAAGTTTCTACTAGACAAATAGGTGTCCGCAACAAGAGATTAAAGAGCACAATCGAAAAACATTCAAATCTAGCAAAAAGTCGAAGAAAGAGTGCTGAATTGGCTTCAAAGAAATCTAAGATTGCTGTACAAAGTTCTATGCAGGTTGGTTAAACTGGTTATATTTATTATTAGCATCATTTAACTTTTTTAATTAACATGTTAATTAGTAAGTTTGTCATTTTATCATTTATAGGAAATTATCTCACAAGCAATTCCAAATGGTTATCTTGCTCATCCTACCGCGGGAGGTTCAGAGTTGGTTCCTGTTCGTTTGGATCCAAGTTTCATTCCAACTCTACCTTGCAACCTATAATAAAATGTAGAGAAAATGGTTGTCTTGTAGCTCAACTTGTAGTTTAGTGAACTTGTCGTTCGACTATGATGAACATCTAATAATAGATGAATGAATTTATTTTTTTGCATTAATTGCAATTTCTTCGAGCATAAAGCGTACATAAAATGACGAACATCAGATATAGATTTGATGAACTATCTATTCACCGCCTCAGTTTTTTTTTTTTCCTTTCTTTACTTTTGTGTTTCTATCATGTTCAACATAAATTACTAGATTGATCTCTATAATTGTTGTTAGTATCAAACTAACAGATTGTTCTCTCTATTTTTTTTTTCATTTTTTCTGTTTCTGTTTCTTTAGGCTAGTGAATATGAACATATTAAACTGGGATGAGGTTGCTAAAGCCTATTTGAAATTGCAACATATTGTCACGTGGGCGCTTAATACAAAATTTGCTGAGGCATGAAGGGTTTATTTGCTGAGGCATGAAGGGTTTAGAATAGTGGGACTTTGGGGAAAATTAGAATAGTGGCACTGACAATGTATTGTTTATAATGTCTAATTTGAAAAATGAATTTTTTTTCATAGGTGTGAGTTGATGTTATTCACGGTGTGTGATACATTTAGAGTATGGATGAATGAAGTTATTATATTAGATGTAATCTCAACAAAACATGTATTCTCATAGAGCATAGTAACACAAACTCGTGGCTTTAATTTTTACTATTTTCTTGAAGTTTAAAAAAAAAAAAAACAAATAATAGGTTGCATTTGGAGCTAATGAATTTTTACTATCACCCACCGCAAGAAAATGTGACTAAATTAAAAACTTTGTTCCTCGTAAAACAATGAACCCAACTCTTAACCATAAAGAACTTATTGCAAGTATACAATGAACTCGAGAGTTTAAAACATTCAATCCAATTCATACACATAAAAATCTTGAACTAATAAACAAGTGTCTCGTTACACAAATAGCGTGTTCAGTATTATTATGAGAAATTCAAATTATTTAATCAATATCCACCGATAAAACGTCATTTCTTTCCAACAAATTTTTTCCTCGCTGCTCTTCAAACTGCATCCTTGCATGAATTTGCACCTAACGTCAAAATGCTGGAACAGTACTTTGCTCTAAGCGATGAGAGGAAGTGGTCCTACAAACGATACCATCATTAATGTAGCGATGAATTTGTTTAAAACCAAATATTTTGACATTAGATGGAAAAATAATAGTAAACACATACATTTTCATATTGTTTCTCTTTCTTGAAACCAGGTTTCCAGTCCTTTTGAATACCCTTGTATGTCTCCATGTGCCTCATACAATACCTTCAGAAATGGAATACCTTTGGTATTATCACCATTTCTTGACGCTTCAGAAATGGAATACCTTTGGTATTATCACCTTTTCTAGGATCTCTGCTAGAATTAGTTCTAGCCATTTACCTACAAATAAATAAAAAATAATTAAAATAATGAACAAGAATAGAATAGAACAGTAAAGTGTGCAACAAATATTCATAAACCTAATTATAATACGTACCCCCAGCTAATTGCATACGAACTTTATTCCTCAATTAAACGAATACTCATAAAAAAAAAGTAATTATCATTTACATGAATGAACCTGTAATACAAATATAAGGAATCTCCAATTAAAATGTGATGAAAGGTGTAAAACAAAACTCTAAAATAAAAATGAATCATGGAGATTCTAAACCTAATTGTAATATGTGCTCCAAGCTAATTACAGATGAACTTTAATCCTCGCTCAAACGAATATTCATAAAAAAATAAAATAATTATTACTCACATGAAAGAACACGTAATAAGAGTATAATGAATCTCCAATGAAAATGTGATGAACATTAAGGTGTAGAACAAAATTTTAAAATATAAATGAATCATGGAGATTCTAAACCTAATTATAATATGTGCTCCTAGCTAATAACAAATGAACTTTAATCCTCGCTCAAACGAATATTCATAAAAAAATAAAGTAATTATAATTCACATGAAAGAACCCGCAATACAAAAAATGAATCTCCAATGAGAATGTGATGAATATTAAGGTATAGAAACAAAAAATTAAATATAAATGAATATTGGAGATTTTAAACGTAATTATAATATGTGCTCCTAGTTATTTACGGATGAACTTCAACCCTCGCTTAAACGAATATTCATACGRATGAAAATMAATGRTCATTTACATGTATCAAATATTTGGTGGTCTGAATTCATTTGTGGCCTATTAAAAAATTCATAATGAAAAATGGTGGTTCCATTCACTGATATATGTATTCTTCTCAAAATACCAAATTGCTGTTGATGGTCTGCAACTCGATTCAAATCAAATCAATACGGGTATACAAATTTAACAGACAAATAAAATAGAAAATTATTAGAGTTCATCTAGAATCTAGTAATAAAAAATTGGGGAAAAATAAATAATTCTAATAAATTCTAATAGACAGTGCGTAATTCTTCTTTATAAATCATAACAGCTACAAACAAAAAAAAAATCAAATAACTGTAGAACTGTGTGTACCTTCAAGCCTGTTTTGAGGAATTCAAAAATTGTGGATGAGTTTAAAACCCAACATCGTCTTTTTGTACTCGCGTAGTACGTATATTTTGACGAGTCTTTGTCGCTGTAATATCCGTATATTCTGATGAATCTCAGTGCTGGAATCATGGTCAGAACTTGTATTTTGGGAGCTTCGAGGTTTGTATTTGCTTGAATTCTGAACAAACTCATCGCCGTAATATTTGCAGGATATTAGATCAGGAAGATTCATCAGATTTGGGGTTTTGGGAGAGGAACTGTTACGTGGGCAGTAGAGAGAGAAGATTTTTATGTTGACGGGGTTAAGATTTTGTAACCGTTCACACGTGGGAAGGTTTAAGGAGTACATAGTAAGGTACACTAGGGTGTACTGTATAATGGTTGTGTTTTTGGTTTATGGGCCAACAATTTGAACATGGTTTAGGGTCATTGTTGGGCCTTGGTTATTAAGCCTGATAAGTTATATTTTGTTTTGGGCCAGCTTAATTAAAGACGTGGTGCCAAATTGGTGGTTCGAATGGAGATTAAACTTGGGCTTGATTCCATAAATTGGATAAAGGCATAAGGAATAATGATGAGCCTTATTTGGTCATGAACTTAAGTCTAATTTTGAACTAGATTTATAATAAATTGTGGGCCTAATTTTTGAATACCCATTTCACACCAATTGGTGTTTTGTTTGGAGGCAAGGCAGTGAACTCCCACGTACCATTTTTCTCAATGAACTTGATCCCTTCATCCATATCATCGATCCATTTATTTTCTTATGATGCTTCTTCATACGAGACTGGATCTTCCCCGGTAAGGAACGTAAAGTACCCATGGTCTCTAACATTAATTTCTTCTGTTTCATCGTAAATATCCATGAGACTTCTTATTTTTCTTGGTATTGAAACCATGGAGTTTTGACGAGGCTCGACAACTTCGTTATTCTCAAATTGCAAAGGTTAGAACATCATCACCTTCAACCTCAAGAACTGTATGATTTGATATTCCTGAAAAACCAAAAAAACAAAATAAGACTTTTCATCAAAATGAATATCTTTGCTGATCAAAACCTTTTTTTTACTTCAAATTGTAAAGCGTGAATGTTTTAGACTTCTGACAATAACCAATGAAAATGCATTTTTCAGATTTGTCATCAAGCTTCGATCTCAAAGCATTTGGAACATGAGAATATGGAAGAGAACCAAATGTGCTTAGATGGCTAACATTCGGTTTCTTACCATACCAAATCTCATTTGGAGTTGATTACTCTAGATTCTTTGTCAGTGACCTGTTTATCAAATAAACAGCACAAGACACGTCTGCCTAAAACTCGGGTGGCAAATTTTTCTTTCTCATCATGTATCTAACCATATTCATAATGGTTTTATTTTTACGATGTGACACCATTTTGTTGCGATATATAACGAGCAGTCAATTCATGTTGATTCCATGATTCTTGTAAAAGTATTCAAATAGAGAAGATGATCGAAGAACAATAAAAAATATCTGCTACCTTCCACAAAGGTCGGAGTGTAAAATCTCCAATTGTGATTGTGATTGCCACTTGGATTTAGATTGAAAATATTCAAGATGTTGCTTGCCTAACTAACATTTTCGCAAACCTCATCGATCACATCGATTTTGGGCAGACCTTGAACAATTCTATTTTTGGATAGCTCCCTTAAACTTCGATAATTTAGGAGCCCAAATCTTTCATGCCACAACTTGGAAACTTTATTTTCAAAAGTAAGGAAACAAGTGACAATGCGACATCAAATTTAATAGGTAACAAACTATTCGATCCCAACCTGATCTTCGCAACGTGATGATTTTCATTTTTCATGGTGCACATATCTCCAGTAATGTGAAAACATAAAATACTTAAGGAATCAACAGTTATAACCATCGGTTCCAATTACAGTTCCGCAACTACCAGTTTCACGACTTTTTACAGTTTGGAATTGTAACCGTAATCATTAAAGCTGGCTACGGTTGTGGTTCCAAAAATGTTGACCAATAGTTTGGTTTTTAAACTGTTGACTAAGATTACGATCATGATTCTAAACTCAGTTCTGAGTCCATTTGGACAACTCTAACCATTGGAGATGATTCACCTCCGGTCCTGAATATTGTCATGGGCCTATATATAATATTTCAAGCTCAATTCTAAATGATAAACTTGCCTCTCGTTGACGTGACTCTATCTAAAATCAGAAACCCTCAATCGGCGGCTTGATTTCCTTTTTGGATTTGCTCTCCATTTGTAAGTTTTGAAGATCGATGAGCATTCATCTGTAAGTACTAAGTAGGCATAAACCTAAGAAAGAAAATGGGTAACTACAGCTACAAAGAAACATTCGTTACTAGTTTTTTTAATTATCTTTTTGAAATAATATTTTTTTGATGATCTTATAGATCATCTTGCATTAGTATTATTTTACTTGTGTGTTTAAGGAAAGAAAGATATTTTAAGTTACTTTCGTTTGCTCGTAATCCTATAAATTATTCTTGTAAATATGTTGGTTTTGCAACATACTAAGTCTACTTATCATCAATGCAATTCATATCCAATAATTAATCCTAACTTTTAATTATCAAAATATATACCCCTCCATAAAAATAATAAATGCTAGAGGTTTCTTTCTCATCTTCATGAATGCTAGGAGTGCAATAAGTCATGTTTCCGTCTTTTTTATATTTCTCATAGCATTAATAAATTATATTTATGTAGTGGAAAAAACCCAATGGAAATAGAAGGACCCAAATTACTTTATTTTTAATTACTTTTTTGATTTACTTGTATGCGTTAAGATTTTTTTCCCCAATTATGTGCATGTTAGTTTTTCTTTAAATTTTGTATGACTTATGTTCTTGGTGTGTGACTGGTAAGTGTTTTCTTGGTTTTTAACCACGAAAATGACAGATAAGGATGATGTTGTTGCTGAATCTTCATCTCTGACAATAAGAACCATCCATAAAGGTTCTCACGAGTTTGTAGTATCAAACTAGTCTCTCTGCAAAGCATCGACGTGGACAAAGCCCTAGATAGTCGAGAGTTTGTAGTCAGAAATAGGACTTAGATGAATCAATATTATTTCAATGGAAAGGACCCAAATGCCTGGAACAATGGATACTCATCTGTCTTCATATTGCCTAAGAGTGAAAGCCCTAACAATGTGCAATTCTCTTTGGAACTCGAAACTCTCGACTAGTCCGAAATATCCAACCATTGGGGCTCGTCTTCCTTCAAGAGCATTCTGGAAGGGCACCTCTGTCTTAGCCCTGGTCACGTGTGGGTATCTTCGGTTCATTTGGAGATGCGTTCTTGGAGATTCTTCTTCGGACTATGTTAAAAATGATCGTGTGATTGCACACTGCTCGATTGGCTTTTTGAGTTCTAATGTCCAAAGCTAATCTGTTGTCGAGATTTCCAAGCCAAATATAGGTGATCAATTTGGTAGACTCTGGGAAAGCAAAAGAGGGGTTGATGTTGTTTTTGGAGTGGCGGGAGAATAATTTTATGCACACCGATGCGTGTTCATAGCCTGTTCCCCTGCTCTCTGGGCCCACTTTCTAGATGCTCGTCAGCGTGAGGAGATTTGCGTTCTCGATATGGATCCTATAATATTTGAGTTTAGTTTGAGTTGAGCTTATCGGCATATTGTTTGCATATTTAAGTAGTATTTTTAATTTATATATTTTAATCAATTGGTTAATGGCACAAACAATTCATTTTGTTTAACAAATGCATGGATAGAAAGTGTATTTCTGTATTTAACTTGTTTCTCTTTTAAAAGGTTATTTTCTTCGTGTACGAGTGACTAAGTTCATTTTATGTTAATGGGACAGTTTTAGGGAGAACATGTTGTGAATATGAATGTCAAAATAGTTTTCTTCATTATTTGAACATCTTCTTATTCTTTGAACTTACGCAATGGAATTTATCTTTGAACTTACGCAATGGAATTTATAAATTGATCTGTGATATGGTTTTTGTAGGCTTTACTGCGATTTATCTATACAAGCAAACTTGTGGAAGAAAAACAAGAATCGTTTGATGATCATCAATTCATATTTGAGTTCTTTTCAGGCAAAATGCCGGTATCAACCGATCAATTAGAGTTGAAACCGCTGAAAAAGATTTGTGGGTCCGGTATTCTAGAAGACATCAGTCTAGAGTCGATTGCACACACATTACACTTAGCGGAAGTGCATGGTGCTTGAGGATTGAAAGCTGGTATTCTCAAATATGCCATTAAAAATGTTGATGGTATGTATTATCATATTCATTTATCATGTCCTCTAGTATTTGTAGGTAATAATATTGAAGAAAAAAGAAATTTTATTGTATTGTTTTCCCTTGATGATAATTACACATCATGAATTTCTATTTATGCTAGTTGAGATATATGGGAATCAGTTCATAATGTAAACATAGTAACAAGGTGAATAAGAACTAGAAACGTAGAAGCCTATGAGACACTAGACTAAATATATTTGATTAGGAACTCAAAATTTTGATTCACTGATTTTATTTTACTCCAACATTGCTTCCCGTAAACCAAATTTGCTTCTTACTCCCAAAGTTTCAACATTGCTTTAGAAAACAGGCCCTCCAAGTGATTTTATAATACATTGGCCAATTGCTCATCACTTAGGAAATATTCGAGACTTAACTCTCCTTCATTAAAAAGTTCTCTATAGAAATGAAATCTCAAGCAAATTTGTTTTATTCTTCCTTGTAATACTGGATCTCTGGAACAGAAATTGTTGAGATGTTATTACAAAACAATATAGTTGGAACATTCTTTTTCGAGACACAATGAACATTAACACATTGCATAAGCATATGGAAGGAGGACACTCTCACTGCAAATAGGGTTTTACATGCCGTTATACTAACCAACAACACGTGCACATAACAAATGGCAGGAGCACATTCTCACTACAAATAGGTTTTTACATGTCGTTATGCTAACCAACAACACGTGCAAATAACAAATGACAGGAGCACATTCTCACTGCAAATAGGGTCTTACATGCCGTTATGCTAACCAAGTCATTTTATTACATATTTTACAAGCATGGCAGAAGCGCAGGAAACAAGGAAATTCGGATTAAAAAGGTTTTTACATACAATTATGCTAACCAAGTAATTTATTACATACTTGCCACGCATGGCAGAAGCGCAGTAAATAAGGAGATTCAGATTAAAAATGTCATCCCATCGTAATTGTCTCAAGTGCCACTCAAACCTAACGCTGAGCACCGCCTTGTCCCCCAACACCTGCTCGGATATTAACCCGCTCTTCCTCGTTCGGCTGGTCGAGCAGTGCCCTTTTATAGGCATCGTAAGAAAAGTTTTACGACACTGTATCCAACACCCAAATGGATATTGTGAGTGGGTGCCATTTTTTAAACTTCATTCCATAGCGAGCAAATGTAGTTAGGATCTGAAACTTCAAGAAAAATTGAGCAATGCCATAATCATCCCCTAACTTTCCTACTTGGTGCAAACAGAAGAACAAGATACCAACAAAGGTCTGGGTAACAAGTGCATGATGACTCGTACCGTGAAGACTACCTATGGTAATCACATAGGTAAGCAACGTCCTTGAGGTATCTATAAGATAGTGCCGTGGTCCCTCCATCCATCCTGTACGCCGGAAAGCCCATGCACCAACACATAAAGCAAGAGAGCTCACTCCTACCAGTGTGCCGATTTCTTGAAATGATTTCTCGTCCGATGTGGTGCACCGATACGATAACTACGCACACAGCCCCCGCAATTCCCCAGGCGGTAGCTGCCATGAAGCCATTAACCCAACAGTTCATGATCTAGGTCAAATTTGATTGTAAGGCATCTTTTGCTAGCACGTAAACATTTTTTGCTACCACATAAAAGATATTGTACATTGTCAATACGAAGGATTTGGCAAGGTCTTTTGCAGCCATGGCAATTTAGATTTTCGGGGCGAACTTGGATTTTCGGGAATTATATCTGCATCTTTTGTTGGAACATTTTTTTTGAACTTAAGATTTTCCGAAATTCCGCGTAACCACAAAGTTTGATATCCAACCAAAGTTGTTGCGATATATATATTCTGCTTTTGTGATAGAGAGTACCACAATCAGTTGCTTCTTTAAGCTCCATGAGAATGCTCCACTTCCTAAATTAATCACACAACCGAAAGTACTTCCACCAAGGTCACTGTCAGTATATCCAGTGAGATTCATAGGCACATGATCATCATAGAAAATACCATAATCAATTTGTGCCTGTAACATAAAGAAGAGTTCTTTTTACTGCCTCCCAGTGATTTGGAAAAGGTTTCTCCATAAACCTACTAATCAAACTTTTTGCAAACATGATGCCAGGTCTTTTTGCGGTAAACTACTTTAAGTTGCAAGTTTTCCTTTCTCAGGATGCATCCAACTATGTCCATAACGGTTCGGTTTTTGCGCTCGATGACACCATTTTGTTGCGGTATATAACAAGTAGTCAATTCATATCTAATCCCATGATTATTGCAAAAGTCTTAAAATAGAGAAAATACATATTCTCCTCCATAATCGCTTCTTATGTTTTTATTTGAAAACAAAAGGGTTCTCATGAGTTTGTAGCATCAAACTACTATCTATGCAAAGGCATCGGTATGGACAAAGCCCTAGACATCCGAGAGTGTGTAGTCAAAGACCGGACTTGGATGAAACAGTTTTATCAGGATGGAAAGGACCCAAATATTGGGAGCGACAGATGCTCTTCTCTCATTGTATCGCTTAAGAGTGATATCCATAACGACGTGCAATTCTCTTTGAAACTCAAAATTCTCGACCAGCCTGGAAAATCCAACCAATGTGGCTCGTCTTCCTTCAAGAGAATTCTCGAAGGGCATCCCTGTCTTAGCCCTGGTCACATGTGTGGGTACCTCCAGTTCATTAGGCGACACGTGCTTGAAGCTTTTTTCTCCAACTATGTTAAAAACTATCGTGTAATTGCACGTTGTTCGGTTAGTATTTTGAGTTTTAATGTCCAAATCCTGTTTGTTGTTGAGATTTCTAAGACGAATATCGATGATCACTTTGGTAGAATCTAGGAAAGCAAAAGAGGGGTTGATATTATTTTTGGAGTGTTGGATGGATGTTTTTATGCATACCGATGCATATTGATAGCCCGTTACCTTACTCTCTGGGCCCATTTTTTTTGGACACTCGTCAACATGCGGATATTTGTGTTCTCAATATGGATACTGGAATATTTGAAATTAGTTTGAGTTGAGCTTATCGACATATTGTTTGCATATTTAACTAGTATTTTTAGTTTTTATATTTTTTTCAATTGGTGAATGACATTAAAAAATAATTCATTTTGGTTAAAAAATGCATGGATAGAAAGTGTATTTCTAGATTTAACTTGTTTCTCTTTAAAAAAGTATTTTTATTCATTTACGAGTGACTAAATTCATTTTCTGCTAGTAGGACAGTTTAAGGGAGAACATGTTGTGAATAAGAATGTCAAAATAGTTTTCTTCGTTGTTTGAGCGTCTTCTTATTCTCTAAGCTTACGCAATGGAATTATAAATTGATCTGTGATATGGTTTTTGTAGGATTTGCTACGATTTATCTATACAGATAAATTTGCGGAGGAAAACAAGAATCATTAGATGATCACCAATTCATATTCGAATCCTTTATGGGAAAAGTGCTTGTAGCAACCGATCAATTCGAGTTGAAATCGATGAAAAAGATTTATGGATCCCGTATTCTAGAAGACAAGAGTCTAGAGTCGGTTGCACATGCATTACACTTGGCAGATATGCATGTCGCTAGAGAATTAAAAGGCGGTTATCTCAAATATGCCATTAAAAATGGTGTTGGTATGTATTATCATATTCATTTATCATTTCGTATTTGTAGGTAATAATATTGAAGAACAAAGAAATTTTATAGAATTATTTTCCTTGATGATAATTACATATCATGGATCTCTATTTATGCTAGTTGAGATATATGAGAATCAATTCATAATAAATGTAAACATAAAAACAAGGTGACTAAGGACTAGAAATGTAAAAGCCTACGAGACACTAGACTAAATATATTTGATTAGCAATTCAAAATTTTGATTCACTGATTTTGGTTTACTCCAACATTGCCTCCCATAAACCAAATTTACTTCTTACTCCCAAAGTTTCAAACTTTAAAAAATAGGCCCTCCAAGTGATTTTACAAAAACATTGGCCAACAGCTCATCACTTCGGAAATATTCGAGACACTCTCCATCATTAAAAAATTCTCCGTAGAAATGAAATCTCAAACGAATTTGTGTTGTTCTTCCTTGTAATACCGGATCTCTTGAAACATAAATTGTTTCTTCCTTTTGAACTTTGGATTTTTCAAAATTCTGCATAACCACAAAGTTTGACATCCATCCAAAGATGTTGTGATATGTTCTGCTTTTGTGGTAGAGATTACCACAATTAGTTGCTTCATTTAGCATCGTAAGAATGCTCCGCTACCTAAATTAAATACATAACCGAAAGTACTTCCACCAAGGTCACTGTCAGTATATCCAGTGAGATTCACAGGCACATGATCATCATAGAAAATACCATAATCAATTGTGTCTTTAACGTAAAGAAGAATTCTTTTTGTCTCCTCCAGTGATTTTGAAAAGGTTTCTTCATAAACCTACTAACCAAAACTTTCGCAAACATGATGGCAGGCTTTTTTGCGGTAAAATACATCAAGTGGCAAGTTTTCCTTTCTCAGGATGCATCTAACTATGTCCATAATGGTTCAATCTTTGCATTTCATGACACCATTTTGTTGCGGTATATAACGAGTAGTCAATTCATATCTAATTCCATGATTCTTGCAAAAGTCTTAAAATAGAGAAAATACATATTCTCCTCTACAATCGATTCTCATATTTTTTATTTGAAAACAAAAGGGTTCTCATGAGTTTGTAGCATCAAACTACTCCCTCTGCAAAGGCATCGGCATAGACAAAGCCCTAGACAGCCGAGAGTTTGTAGTCAAAGACCGAACTTGGATGAAACATCTTTATCCGAATGGAAAGGACCCAAATTCTGGGAGCGACGGATACCCGTCTCTCATTGTATTGCTTAAGAGTGATATCCCTAGCGACGTGCAATTCTCTTTAAACTCGAAATTCTCGACCAGTCTGGAAAATCCAACCACTGTGGCTAGTCTTCCTTCAAGTGAATTCTGAAAGGGCACCCATGTCTTAGCCCCGGTCACATGTACCTCCGGTTCATCAGGCGACACGTGCTTGAAGCTTATTTTTCCAACTATTTTAAAAACTATCGTGTAATTGCACATTGTTTGATTGGCATTTTGAGTTTTAATATCCAAAGCCTGTTTGTTGTTGAGATTCCTTAGACGAGTATTGATGATCACTTTGGTAGAAAATAGGAAAGCGAAAGAGGGGTTGATGTCATTTTTGGAGTGTTGGATGAATGTTTTTATGTATACCGATGCGTATTGATAGCCCGTTACCCTACTCTTTGGGCTCATTTTTTGGATGCTCGTGAGCATGAGGAGATTTGTGTTCTTGATATGGATACTAGAATATTTGAAGGAAATACATATTCTCCTCCACAATTGCTTCTCATATTTTTTATTTATTTGAAAACTAAAGGATTTTCAACTTGTAGCTTGATCTCTTTGAATTAAGACTTTGGTATTTTTCTTTGAAAATAAAACCCCTTGACTTTCTTGTATAATCGTCTACGAACAACAAGAAATATCAGCTTCCTACAAGCGATGACATTTGCGTAGATCCACAAAGGTCGGTGTGGACAAGCTACAATGGTGATTGTGATTGCCACTTGGATTTAAATGCTAAAGATTCACGATGATGGTTTTCTAACTGACATTCATCGCAAACTCCATCGATCAGATCAAATTTGGGCAGACTTAGAAAAATTCCATTTTTGGATAGCTCCTTTAAACTTCGATAATTTAGCTGCCCCAAATTTTTCATGCCACAACTTGGAAACTTGATCTTCAGAAGTAAGGAAATAAGTGACATTTACGACATCAAATCTGATAGAGAACAAATTGTTCGACACCAACCTAATTTTCACAACATGATGCTTTTGGGCCATTACCGGCATTATTTGCGCAACGGTGTCTCCTATATTCATGCATCTCGACAAAAACATGTGTATTCAGACTTTTTTTAATAGGATTTCCTTCAGGCAGTCGGGAAACATAAAGTAGTTGCTTGCTTTTGGGCCATTACCGACATTATTTGCGCAATGGTGTCTTCTATGTTCATGCCTCTCGACAAAACATGGTTTTTTCCACCATGATGGTGTCTTCATGTGGACAAGTGTGATGTACCTCAGCGCGTGGTTCCTGAGGTTCACCACGCGCAATGCTCTAAAAAGATGAGTGTGGGGGATGATTGACAACTTCACCACCTCGAGCATCACCATACCATATTCCAAGAGAGCACACGTGACAATGTCATTTGGCAGACACTCGTCGTTGTTGCGGTGTTTGCACTCATGGAGATGAGTCGCGTGCTCCAGTATTTCCTCTGGCCTCTTTAAACCACCATAGTGTGTTATGGTCTAAAACTCGTCGGATGGTACATCATCACCGCATTCATTTTGGTTTTCAGCCTTGTGTGGCAGGACTTCCATCTACATCATTTCGTTAATAGACCTCAAGAACAAATTAACCATGCCCTTGTATCTAGCTAGTGTGTGTGTCTTTCATGATTAAGTTTTTTTTTAATTAAATAGCTAGGTTTTGAGATACTGCATATTCTTAAAGTATGTTTGCTTGCTGCCAAGTTTAATAGTATCTTTTTCATTTTTTTGGTGTCATTATGAGTGAAGATTATTGTCAAGTTTTCCAGTATCATTTTTATTTTCCAGTCTAGTAACCTGATCACAAAAGGTTGCATGTTGCATACTTAATTCGTATGCTGCAGCGATTATTATTATTATTATTAGTGAAAATAATTACTTTTTACGTCATCTAATCGAGACTGTATTATAGGCAGATAATGCATTGTGAATGAATATACAATACTCAATCTCATACAAAAACATATGAAGCATAAGGATAATATTTCAAAATGAGATAACCCATCTAACCATTAGTTTATTGGGTTCTTTTAATTGATTTTAAAACAAAACAAATTAAAGGAATGTAGAGTTAAAATCTCAATTGTTTACATGCAGGCGTGTCACAACTGAAAGCACAAAATGATGTTACTCCGAAGTCTAAAAATAGATTAGGATATTAGGGCTTGACTTTTGTAGGGCACTTTTAACATATTTGGTTGAATATTCCAATTATTTGCGAAAGGGATAAAACAGATTAAATGTGTTATTTTGGGTCAACCCAAATTGTCCAATTATTATTCAGTAATAGACCCAATTCTGCCCCAAACCCTAGCTCGCTTTATAGCGTGTTAGGTCATATTTTCATGTTGTGTCGAAAATTGTCACCCCATAACACTGTTGGTACTTGGTGTCACCAAACCTTGAGGTTGAATTTAAGAGACCTTTTACACTGTTGAAATAATAATAATAATAATAATAATAATAATAATAATAATAATAATAATAATAATAACTAAACTCATTGTGTGGGTTTGAAGAATCCAGGTTCTAGAATTGTATATTCATGTACTTGGTTATGATACATGGATTAACTTGAGTCCTTTGGTTTGTCCTAATTAATTAGATGAGGTTGAAGTTATTTTCTTATGTATAAATACCCAAGTTTTATAGTCATTTGTAAGAAGAATGTTCAAGTTTATTCAATCAAGAAAAAGTGTTTCCTCCACTTATATATTGGATGTGTGAGTTTGAGTGTTTTGTGCTCTCCATTTTCTAACAAATTGGTATCAAGAGTCATCTATATTTGAGAGACGAAAGCTTGAAGAAGAATGACGAAAGGAACAACATTCATAGTTTCAGCACTCACCAAAGAAAATTGTGATAATTAGTGCATTAGGATGAAAGCCTTGTTAGGAGCATATGAAGTATGGGGCTCCGTGGAGAAAGGTGATGTTACAACAAATGAAGCCAAGAAGAAAGATCAAAAGGCGCTCACACTCATTCATCAAAGTTTGGATGAGAAGATGTTCAAAAAAGTTGCTACGGCAACTACCTCTAAACAAGCATGAGAAACTCTTCAAGCTTCATTTAAATGCGTAGACAAAGTGAAGAAGGTGCATCTCTAAACACTTACGGGTGAATTCGAATCCTTAAATATGAAGGATTTCAAACCGATCTCAGATTATATACCAAGGGTTTTGGCGATTACAAATGAAATGAATGGATATGGAGAAGGCATGAATGATGAACTGATCATTGAGAAGATTTTGAGATCTTTACATCCAAAATTCAATTATGTAGTTATTTCCATTGAAGATCCAAAGGTTTGGCCACCATGACCGTTAATGAAATTGAGGGTTCATCACAAACCCGTGAAGAAATATTGAAGAACAATTTACAAGATCAATTCAAATTGTCTCCGGTTCGTTTAGAATCCATCTCAAGAATTGGTGGAACATGCTTTGAAAGCAAAGTTGTTGTTAAAAGAGAAGGAGATGAATCAAGGGACTTCTGGAAGAGGTCGCGGAGGTGGTCGTGGTCAAGGGAATTCTTGAGGTTGTGGAAGAGGCAAAAGTGGATATAATACTTATGCAACCAATCATAATAGTTATGTATCTGGTGGTAATAACTATGCAATCTAGAATCAAGGAAAAGGTCGTAGACGAGGCAGAAGTCCGAGAGGTGGAGGATATAGGCCAAATCAACAATGGTATGACAAATAAAATGTTGAATATTATACTTTTCATCATTTTGGTCATTATTCGTGGAAATTCTTCTTACTTGCAAAAATGATCAAGATGAGAAGAGGAATCAATAATATCTTGATTTCGGTGCAAGTAGCCATGTTTGTGGAAAGAGAGATCTATTCGTGGAACTTGATGAGTCAATCGATGGTGACATAACTTTTGGAGATTCTTCCAAAGTTCAAGTCAAATGGAGAGGTACGATTTTGATTCGTTTGAAAGATGGAGGCCATCAATTCATTTCGAGTGTCTTTTTTGTTCCAGTCATAAAGAGTAATATTCTGAGTTTGGGACAACTTTTGGAGAAAAAAAATTATGATATTCATTTGAAAAACAAACGTTTGGCGATGAAAGATGAAAATGGTCGATTGTTGGCCATAGTTCACATGATGAGAAATACAATGTTTTTGTTAAATATTCAAAGTGATGTTCTTATGTACTTTAAGTATTGTCTTAAAGATGAGTCATGGTTGTGGCATTTGAGGCTTGGACATTTAGATTTTGACGGCCTCAAAATTATGAGCAAAGAAAGAATGGTGAAGGTATTGCCTTTCATAAATCATCCTGATCAACTTTGTGAAGGATATATTTATGGTAAACACATAAGAAAGAGTTTTCTGAAGGAGTCTTTGTCAAAAGCTCAACATCCCTTGGAGTCGATTCGCTCGGATATTTGTGGACCTATCAAACCTCATTCACTTGGCATGAGTAATTATTTTTTATTATTTATTGATGATTATTCTCAAAAAACATGGGTGTATTTTTTGAAGAAGAAATCAGAGGTGTTTGAAACTCTTAGAAAATTCAAGAAGATGGTGGAAAAAAAAAGTGCTCTTCGTTCCAATAGAGGTGGTGAATTTAATTCATTTTGGGAGAAAAATGGCATTCATCGTCCCATGATGACTCCACATTCACCACAACAAAATGAAGTAGCCGAGCGGAAGAATTGAAGTATCCTTAACATGGTAAGGAGTATGTTTAAAACAAGGATATGCCAAATGAGCCATTTCTTATGTTGTTTACTTGATGAACCAAAGCTATAAGAAAAGTGTTCATGGAAAAACTCCTCAAGAAGCTTGTAGTGGATACAAACCAATTATTTCACACTTTCGAGTTTTTAGAAGCATAGCCTGCACACATGTTCCGGATTAAAAAATGAATGAAACATGATGATAAAAGTGCAAAATATATTTTTATCGACTATGATCCAAATTCAAAAGTTTATAAGTTGTTCAATCCGAACAATGGGAAAATTGTTATAAGTCAAGATGTCGAGTTCGATGAAGAAGGTGCATGGGAGTGGAAAGATCAAAAGAAAAATGATCTACGTAGTCCATTTTTTGATGATGATGATGAAGTCTTGGAGGAATTGAACACAGCACCACCAATGCCACCACCACAAAGTGCTTGTGTTGATGATTAAAGTTGGAGTGAAGGTCCTCAAATATTTAAAAGCATACGTGGCTTGTATGATGCCACCGAAGAAGTAACGAATTTGAGTAAATTTACTCAATTTTGTTTATTTTCTAAAATTGAGCCAGTTGAGTATGATGATGCCTCTTGTGATTCTAAATGGCGAATTTTCTTGAATGAAGAAATTAAATTACACATAAAGATTGATTTTCTCGTGATGAATCAATATTGTTTACAAGAATATGTATATATACATTACACATAATCTAAGTATGGTAAATCTAACTATGGTAAGAAAATATACAACCTAAATTAATCGTTGACTTTATTTAGGCTAATACCCC
>BMAC01000222.1:770522-775061 GCA_014905375.1 Phtheirospermum japonicum | reverse complement strand
GACAAATCGGGTCGTGTAATAGTGAGATACTGCAGAGCTCCAACTAATGACCGATAGAGAGAAGGGTCATGAAAATCGATACCATTTGTCGAGAGTTGACATCCAGCAACCAGAGAAGTTGAGATAGGCTTGGAATCCTCAAGGTTAGCCCGCTGGAGAATGTCACGAGCATACTTAGCCTGATTAAGAAAAAGTCCATGTGACGTGTAAGAGACCTCAAGACCCAGAAAGTAGTTGAGACGTCCCATGTCCTTTATCGCAAATTCCCGATGAAGACGAGAGATGAAGGCCTGTAGTTCAGCTGGAGAGTTTCCCGTAAGGATAAAATCATCGACATAGACAAGGAGAAAAATTGTCGAGGAACCTCAAGTAAATATAAAAAGCGACGAGTCGGAGCGACTGCAAATAAAACCAATGCTGATGAGAAAGTCACTGAGCCGCTGAAACCAGGCACGTGGAGCTTGTTTGAGACCATATAAGGCTTTCTTCAAATGACATACATGATTTGGAAAACGAGCATCAATGAATCCAGGTGGTTGTTCCATAAACACGGGTTTGGGAAGGACGCCGTTAAGAAAAGCATTCTTGATGTCGAGCTGACGGAGAGGCCAGTTATTGAGCACTGCAATAGATAGAATGATACGAACAGTGGAAGCTCAAACAACCGGACTGAAGGTGTGAGAAAAATCGAAGCCTGGAATTTGAGAGAAGCCCTGAGCCACAAGTCGTGCTTTGTGTTTGTCAATAGTTCCATCAGCTAAGAATTTTGTACGAAATACCCATTTGGACCCAACCAAATTCGTATGAAGAGGGCGTGGAACCAAGTCCCAAGTCTGATTGGTATGAAGAGTAGAGAGTTCGTCACGCATAGCAGCAACCCATTGAGGGAGTTTTAATGCTGATTTTATACCACGAGGTTCGTTGACCGCCACCAGTGCCTGGAAAAGACCTGTTTGAACATAGTTGGCAGGATGGCGAGTTTTAAAGATACCTGATTTGGCCCTTGTTTGCATAGGGTGAGTGATAGGCAGAACGAGCGTTTGTATAATGGGAATGGGCAAATCCGGAGTAGAAACTGAAGGCTCGTCCGGAATGATGAGTGGAGGCTCGGCAGTCGACTCGTCCAGAATGATGAGTGGAGGCTCGTCAGTCGGTGGCATAGTATTTATGATATGCGTATGATCATTACATATGGAACAAGGAGCCGAAGAAGGTATTTGTCCAGTCGGAGATGTTGAATGTAGACGCTCAATGCTGTTGTCCTTTGTTGGTTCAACAAACTCATAAATAGTGAGAGAGTCAGAATGGGACCTGTGCTCAGAATTAGCAAACGGAAATAATAATTCGTCAAATTTTGCATGTCTAGAAATATAAGTGCGGAAGGAAACCGGATCGTAACACCGAAATCCTTTGTGATAGCTGCTGTAACCCAAGAAAACACAGGCCGAACTTCTGGGTTCAAATTTTTTGGTAGTGTAGTCGCGGAGACATGGAAAAACACGACAACCAAAAGGATGAAAATTGTTGAAATTCGGAGTGGTGGAGTAGAGAAGTTCGAACGGAGATTTACCACCAAGGACCTTAGATGGCAGACGATTTATGACGTAAACGGCACTGCTGAAAGCCTCAACCCAGAATTTTAAAGGACAGTGAGACTGATACAACATGGAAAGACCTGTTTCTGTGACGTGTCTGTGTTTACGCTCAACTCGTCCATTTTGAGCTGGTGTGTATGGACAAGACAAGAAATGTCGAATACCCTTTGCACTGAAGAACAATTTAAGGCGATTATTTGTAAATTCTGTTCCACCGTCACTGTGAAAATTCTTAATGTGACAAGAAAACTGATTCTCAACAAAGGTTGTAAATTGTAACATCACATCATAAAAATCAGACTTTTGACGCAAAGGATAGAGCCATGTAAATCGAGAAAAATCATCAACGAAAATAAAATAATATCGAAAACTAGAGTTCGAAGTGGTGGGAGCAGGTCCCCACAAGTCACAGTGAATAATGTCCAAAACACAAGAGGAGCGTTTTTCATCCAAACTAAAAGGCAAGCGTTTACTTTTCGCCTTTTCACATGAAACACAAATACCCGATTTGGGTAAAATAGAAGTCATAGAAATAAAACCACTTTTATTTAAAAACAAGATAATATCAAATGGAACATGACCAAGCCGAGAGTGCCACAACTCAAATGAGGCTTTGGGTTTATGAGCAGCCGTGAGAGCCATCGGACCATCATCCAACACATAGAGTCCATGTTTAATTTTTCCCTAAGCCAGAACGTCCCGAGTCACCCGATTCTGAACCGTAAAACGATCAAAAGTGAACACAACATCAACCAACAAATCAGTAGTTAACTTGCTAACGGATAATAAATTTTTTTTGAGACCCGGAACCACCAAAACATCGGATAGTTGAAGAGCAGAATTTATACAATGAGAACCAATATCAGAAATATTTAAATGTGCACCATTTCCAACTATAACCGAATCCAAACCTGTGTACGGTGAGGAAACATCCAGATTGTGCGCGGACGGAGTCATGTGCACCGAAGCACCTGTGTCCAAATACCAGTCGGACGCCGGGCGATCAGCAACGTTGCAAGCCGCGGAGAAAGCTTCAGCGAGGTTGGCGGATGACGTAGAGCTGACTGTGTTGGTGAATCTGTCCGGACAAACGCTGGCGAAGTGACCGGAGATTCTGCAAATCTGGCACGTAGGCGGGCGTCGCTGCCAGGAGTTCCGACCGACATTGCTCTGCCCGTTTTGTCCCCTACTGCGACCGCCGGAATGCTGCTGACCACGACCATCAGAAAGGTGCGAAGAACTCGGCCTGGAAATCGGAGTACCGACGAAGGCAGCCTGCGGAATTGAAGGCGGATCAAGAGTTTGCTGAAATAAATCCCATGCTTCAGCGTTGTTGAGAAGATCCGAGAACGATGGCGACATAGCCATCTGGGTCGCCGAAAAATTGGAGAACGCCGAACCGAGGCCCTTCATGAAGAGATGAATTTTGTCGGATTCATCAATCGAAACYCCGATTGCRGAAAGTTGATCACAGATCAGTTTKAACTCGCGACCGAATTCGGCAACAGATTTGTCGCCTTTGCGGAGATTTTGTAGCTGGCCCCGTAGACGAAATTCACGCGCCTTTGACTGATGGCTAAACTAGTGTTCAAGGGCCAACCACACCTCACGAGCGGTGGTGCAGCCGACCACAACCGCCATGGACTCCTCCGTGAGAGAGGAGTAGAGAAGAGAGACGAGGCGCTGATCAGCCATGCGCTAAGTAAGGTACTCGGGATTAGGGCTTGCGTTGCCGTTAGCCGTGATGGTCGGCGATGGAGCCGAGTTTGGTCCATCAATAAAGTCAATGAGACCTTGACTGATAAGAAGAGGGGAGACTTGACTACGCCATAGAAAATAGTTGGTAGATGTAAGACGTATAGTGAGCATATGAATGAGGGTAGCGTAGGGTAAATTGTCGTTGGTGGTGGCCGCCATGAGAGACTGAGAAAAAAAAAATTGCGAGAGAAAAAGCTGCGAGAGAAAGAAAATGAGAGAATAGGATTTCTGGTTTCAGTGTTTTAATCTGATACCATGTAAAGATTGATTTTCTCGTGATGAATCAATATTGTTTACAAGAATATGTATTTATACATTACACATAATCTAAGTATGGTAAATCTAACTATGGTAAGAAAATATACAACCTAAATTAATTGTTGACTTTATTTAGGATAATAATAATAATAATAATAAAACATATGTTTTATACTTAACAACTTTGAATCGTCGTAACTTTCATTTCTTATCCATTCATATCAGATTAATCATTTATATGATCTACAATTTGATATAATATGAAAATAAAAGTATGTATAATCAAAATTTTATTTAAAAAAAGGTTTTTTAATTTATATTAAATATGTGAATAGGAGAATACAGTTTAGCATTTGGATTTTAAAATTAAATTTCAAATCCCAGTTTGAGTCTCTCGTAAGACGCCTTCCAATTCCAAACATAGCCCAGTGGTTTTATATTTCGGCAAGAACATAATGAATAAATCCAAAATTTTGTGTGTATTGATCAGGGTTTTGTGATTTTTTTGCATACCAGGAGAAATCTAAGTATATAGATTATCAGAGGTTTCAAGTGAAGCTCTTTAAACACATCCTTTTGTTTCAAGAGACGCATATCAAGCCACCAACACAAACACCACAGAGATATAAAAGAGAGGCGGAAAATTGATTTGCGTGATTAAAGCAAGACATACTAATAAGTAATTACATATCTCACAAAATCAGTTCGGTCGACAAAGTTTTTTAAATATATTCTCTCATAATTATATCGTTGTCATTTGAATGAAAATCGACAATCTTTTTTCTCTTTCCCCGATCTTAACGAAGATTTTTAATATCTCCCTCACCATTTAAGGCTTGATCCATAGGTATTTAAAGCAGTTTCATGAGATGAAAAATTATTGATTGATGTAAATGAATTTCTTGTACTTGCTTGAAGAGGAGGATCA
>BMAC01000222.1:750522-765522 GCA_014905375.1 Phtheirospermum japonicum | reverse complement strand
TTTTAATTTTATTATATTTTGCCTAATTTAATATTTTTTGTTTATTATATTTTACATACCTCAATCTTATCCTTTTATTCTTCTACTATAAAATATAAATAATTCATAAATAATTAGTAAAGAAAATTTAAATTAGTTATCATAAATAAAAGACAAATTACATATGAAATAATCTTAATTATAAAAAACTTAATCATGAAAATGATTAAATTGTATCTATAATAAAATTTAAAATAATTTTATTATTAGAATTTCAAATATTCTATATAGATAATTACGAGTTATTAGCAATCTAATTATAATCAATGAATTCAATCTAAACATAAAAATATAAAATTATATAATATTAATTAATATTGAGTAGATACCACTACAATGTGACACGGGTTGAAAGTATGCCATATTTTGAGTTTTTCTATGTAACTGATAATTATCAATGAAATTATCCAAATATTAAAATATAAGATTATTTAGTAATAATTAATTAATAGACACTACAAAAAAACTCGGCATTACCAACGACCATATTCGTGGGCACTCCATTGGCAAATCACTTACCGACGACGGTTTTCCAACGGAAGCTGTTGTCGGTAAGTTGTCGTCGGGGATCCTTTTTTTTTCTTCGATTTTCCGACGGATAATAAGCCCGTTGGCATTATATATTATTTTTCTTGTTTTGATCTATTAATGCCAACGGATATAATATCTGTCGGGAACATTTTTATACCGACGGACATGTATCCGTCGGCACTTTTGAAACAAAACCAAAATAATATATACTACCAACGTTTTATTAATCCGTCGATAAATCTTCCCATTTAATATTACCGATGGCTTTCATGTCCGTCGGTAAATATATTTTATACTTTCCCTCCTAATATTTTATTAATTGAAATAGTGAACCCATTTTTTTATATTGTTCAACCACCTATTTACAAATATTAAAAAAAATACAAATACAAAATAAATTAAATAAATATAAATCTTAATCAGAATAAAACTAATTCTACATTAATAATACAACAGTTCATAATCGAAAGAAAGTGCTTTCATTCATTTTCTACTTTTACTATTGACATTGAAGCAAGCTGACAATTTCTAGAAATTGGTGATATAGACGAAATTGAGTATTTATCTGTTGTACTTGTATAATGTTAATGTAATAAAATATATTTTTAATACTACACCAAATAATATTTCAAAAAGACAAATATTTTATTGTGAAACATAAAAACAAATAGAGAAGTATATAGACTTTTTTCTAAAATTATATGTGAAAGATATTAATAAAGAATAATGATGAGGATATGTTAGATTTGATAAAAAAAAATATACATTAAATTTTATTCAAAATAAAATCATATTTTGCAAATAATAAAGAAGATTCTGCATATTTCAAATCAGTTAAAAAAGAACAAAGTTGAAAACATAGAGCATCTCGTAATATCATATCATAATACAATTTGATATCCATTGAAATAATCTCAAAGATCTCAAATATTCTTCATTTTCATCTTATAAATAATATTAATAAATCAAATAATATATGCTCCGCCTTCAAAATTATGTAGCTAATCTGTGAAACAAGAAATACGTGATAAGAATTTAAATAAGCAATATAATCTGGTGGAAAGTATAATGGGGATAAATGCATGATGAGGAATTATAAAAATTGAATTACGTACCATTATGAATTCTAAAAATAAAGATCAATTTTATTTGAGTAATTATTTAAGGTTTATGGAATAACTATAAATTACACACAACAATCGTGCGTTTTCAAAATTTTAGAAAGTTTAGTAAAAATAAAAAACCACATGCAAAAAATAATTTATATAAAAAAGAATCGAAAGTTTATTTCATTTATAATTCATGACTAAAAAATAAAATACAAATAATGAGGAAGAGTACCATTTGACTCTGCGAATGGTTGAACAATTATTACAACTCATTTTCGATAGCTTATAAAACTCCACTTGACATCCTAGCTCAATCATACACACAAATTGATCATGAATTAAGAATTATAATTAGAAATCAAAACCAAAGTTCATATGTCAAATCGGGGACATTTAATAATGAACAGAAAAATGATAAGGAAAGACTTTTAAGAAGATAAACAAGATATTTATTAGTATAGGTAAAAACCATTGTTTTAAAATGAGTATCACACAAAATGCTTTACTTTTTGATCCCAACATCGTTTAGTGTAAATAACGTTCTGTATTGTGTGAGCTATTTAAACACGTTATTTTAATATTAAAATAATTATATATTTTTTTGTGAGTTATTTTTAATATAATATAATTATTTTTTCTCGAAATATAACTTAATATGTAATCTCAACAAATAAAGTAAAAAGTATAAAGATATCAGTAAAAAATTACAATTTATAAGATACAATAAAAAATAAAACTTAATATAGAACTTTATGATAATATATAATAAGATGTTAGAATTTTGTAAGAATATTTAGAAACAAGTTGACAAATTGATCAATATTGTTAGATCAAATAATACAAATGAAAAAAAGTGTCGAGGAATTAGTTAATAGGTGGATGGTTTATATTTATATGGAAAACAAAATTATTTTCTATTTATATGAAAACATCGATCAAAACAGGTTAATAACATCTCGTTGTAAAAAATTACTTAAACATACTCATAGTATGTAATAGAGAAAACTGACATGGGTAAGTTTAAAACAATAGGAGAGAGAAAGTGAGGGACGGGCAAGTTAAAATTTTAAATAAATAAAAATTATGATAAAAACAATAGAGGGGAAAGTGAGAGACAAGAGACAGCTAGAAAATAGAACGGAATGAGAATATAAGGATAAATAAATAAATGTATGTTGTGCAAGAGATTATTTTTGCAAGATAGGTGTACACTAAATTAGTATAATAGAGTGATTGCTAAGAGAGAAAACTCAATTTAATTATAGAAGATAAAAGAAGAAGAAAAAAACGATAAAAACGTATATTAAAAAAAAGTAAAAGCGGATAAAATGAATAAAAAAAGAAGAAGAAGAAGAAAGAGAGAGGAAAACGCATTATAGAAATAAAAATGAGAAAAAGGAAAAAAGGGAAAAAAAAATGAAGACGGAGAGAGAAAAAAAAAAATCACTAGATACAGAAATAAAGTAAAGAAAATGATTACGGTAACTCCACGGTACCATACCTATCCATCCATCTTTTAATATTTATAGTTTTAAATTGATACAACGGTTGATAATGGATGAGGAAAGGTGAGGAATGGTACCACCGTAGAACTTCCATAGAGGGCAAAGAGCCAAGTACAAGCAGATATCACAATTGTACTCTTAAATAGTAATATAAGGCGGATATATACAAAGTTTTCAATTAACCCTGTACATTTTCTATCTTAAAGTTACAAAGTTTTAATTTTGTATTTCTAGGAAAAGATACGAAGAATAGAAAATAATACAAGGAGATTGAGTTAATTGTAACTTTTGTATCCTACCCCATCTTATACTTTTTCTTTAGTGTTCAACATAAGACTAGATAAAAATGCGTAATGGGGTTAATTGAAAACTTTGTATTCTATTCGGTCTTATACGAAGTTTCAGGACTGGGGTTGATCGGAAACTTTATATGTATCCGATTTTATTTTGAAGGGAAATTTTTGTCTTCATTCATTATATTGACCCTGTTTTAAAAAGCAGGTCATGTAATTATCATCAAATAATATCTAAGTAAGTTGGTTTATTCATTAAAAAAAGTCAAAAAAAATTAGATAAAACTTTTTTACTGACATGGTATGATTCAATATTTTTTTTTAGTTATTTTTTTTTAAATTTTAATCATTAAGTTGAAAAAATAAGTTGGGGGACAAATTCATTTTGTCCAATATATTACCATATTTCAAAAAAAGTACGTGACAGTAATCATCCTCAAATCACGTCTGTTAAATTGACCAATTGATAAAAAAAGGTTCAAAAGAGCCCGATCGAGATTTTTGATGATATAGTATTATTCTATATTTTCTTATCAATTCTTTATAATTATAAAAATTAAATTAATGATAAAAACTTATTTTGGTCTCCCTTTTATTTTTCTGTTTTTCTTTTATCTTTCCGTTAATATAATTAATAAAAAATTAATATAAATATATATCATAATATAGAAATCTCAAAAATCATTTATAAGAGACTTTCTCATAAAAAATATTTATATATTTTATTATTTTTTAAGATTCATTTTATATTTTTTATATGTATCTCTGAGTTTATTAAATTTTATTAATTAAAATTTTATTAATAAAAAATCATATAAAGTATTATATAAATTTTATAGTTTTTTAAGATTTATTTATTGTTTATATATTTATCTCTGATTTTTTTTATTTCTTATTATTAATCAGGATTTCACTAATTTTATTGGAAGAAAAGAAAATGAAGGCAAATAGGTTTTTGTCATTAATTTAATATTTAAATTACAGAAAATAATATACAATCGTGCCACGTCAGAAGAAAAAAAATTGGATCAAATTTTTTTTTGTCCTTTTTTGATGAATTGATTAATTTATCAGATATAATTTGGCGATAACCAATTTCACATACCTTTTATGAAATATGACCAATATAATTGATCGAAATAAAAATTTCTAATTTTTATTTTTAATTTAATATTTAAAAGTAAAAGTAAAATAATAAGAAAATATTAAATCACGCCACGTCTACAAAGAAAGCCCAACCAGTCTTTTTGTGAAATTTTTTGATTAATATATTCATGTCTATACCTATATATTATAGATGGCCTGTCGGTTTTTGGGCAGGCCATTTGACACAATTTGATTTTTTTTTTCTATTTCTTATTCTTTATTTTTTTTGATTTTTTTTTTTTTTGAAAGATCAAATCAATTAGTATAGTTTTATTTTTCAAATTATAACTATTTTTATATATTGTACTAATTTATGGTCAAAGTTGTGATTGATTATTTTTGAGCAAAAAAACTGAATTTTAGAAAATCTAATTCATTAGTGTAATTTTATTTCCTCATTAAATTACATTCGAAATTATAGTATTTTTATTCATAGTATTAAAAAATAATAATTATATTTATTTAAAAAATGTATTTTTTTAATTCTTTCTTTGTAATTTATTTTTTATTTCTCTCCACAAACCATTAAATTCCGTCATCACGAATTTTTTGTTATAAGAATGAAATTCATTTTTCTTTCTTTTTTGTTTTTCCCTTTCATATTTTAAATTCTTATTTGATATTTTTGTCCTTAGTTGGCAGCCATAGAACTTATCATTTAATTCTTTGGTGTTTTAATATTTGGTTCTTTTTACTATATTTTGGATTTAATTTTTTTTCTCTAATGTATTTTTTTATTTTTTATTTGTAATATAATTCTCAAGTAAATGAATAAAACTCAAATTTTAAGATGAAATATTATTAATAAATATTTATATAGGTAAAAGAATATTATATTGTATAAAGAATTATTATTTCAGAACACCTAATCTAATAATTTCGAAATGTTTATAATATGAATGACTATTATTAATAAATGTATATTACGTAAAGGAAAATTATATTGTATAAAGAATAATTATTTAAAGATACATAATTTAATGTATTTAATCTACCTATATTATAAAATAGGAAAGTTTAGAGAGTTAAGAAGGATAACATTTTCTTTTCTTTTATTTCCAATAGATATAACATACAATTGTTATATCACGGAGGATAGGTCACTGACCATATGAATACATTAAATTAAAATTTTAGATATATTACATATAAAATAAGCATACATGAATAAATAAATATATTAAATAATATTAAGTTGCCCTACTAAGTACATTTACGTAATAGACAAATGTGTTTGAATTAGAGTTCATATTCAAAGTGGATGCATTTTATATTTGCCTAAAACCAAAAAAAAAAACTTACAAATAAAACAAAACAAAACAAAATAAAATCCGAAAGTAGAGAAACTGAAAACTAAAAAAGAACCTTAAAATTAAAAGAAAACACTTAAACCTTTTGGAGTTGCATGTATTAATTGATTAAATGTTATAATGCAATCTTATTTTTATATAATATAAATAATTAAAATCAACATCTAAATTTTTGATTATAAGAGTGAATCAATGATATAGCATAAGTGATAATTAATAAAAATATATATTTCTTTTATATTTTTCATTTTTATCTAACATCTTATAAATTAATTTAAAAATTACTGAATATAAATTTTACCGGTCAAATTCTTAGTTTTTACTATCATATATAGATGCACAGTTCAGTTAAACCCATTGTGCCATCTTCTATTCAGTCTTATCTTGAAGCTTGGGTCCTTAGGGAGGAGTGCCAAATAAAAACTGAACACTTTTGTCATGTACTATATAAATAACTCTTCTAGCACTGTTGCAATGAATGGGGTCAGCAACAAGTTCGGTGCATCGGTGACTGCAGAATATGAGAATACTGTGAACAAAAGCTGTATAAAGAAAAAATAAATAGCAAGCTAAATACAATGACTCAGCAGAGCCAACAATACCAGACATTTTTGTCATAATTATGTTATTATATTTTTACGGAAAACATTATTAGTTGTTGGTTTATATTATTACTTGTAAATCTCACTTTGTTCCTTATTTGAAAAACAATACAGTCTGAATATACAATTTTCTTGATCAACAGAAGAAATATTTGTGTTTCAAACTCAGTTAATTACCTCTCTCTCTGCCAATGTTATAAAATCTCATATGATAATAATATAAAGGAAAATTAGTTTTGCAATTTATATGATAGGCGTTTTATGTTTTGTAACTTAAATTTTCTTTTCTTGTTGCTGATACTACACATTTGTAAAATGTAAACCGACTCAATTTCTGTCAAAAAATTCACTGGGCTTACGCACTTAATTTTGGTGTTTTTTTTTTGTCAATATCAAGTGGAGGTTACAAATAACAAATCTCATATATATTACAATTTGTCATTTGTACAAAAAATAATTTAAGTTGCATAGTGTAAAACTCGTATAGAAGATGTTAATAATTATTTCAGCAGATTTATGTTATATATTTTTATGATTGTTTATTTTTAGATTTACTAAATAAGTATTTATAATTTACTTATAAGATATTTATTTTATATGTGTTTTTTTTTTAATATTTTCGGTATTTTTTTTTTCATTTTATAATAATTATGTTTATTTTACATATTATAAATATGTATTTGTTATTTGAAACTTTCGATTGGTATTCCGTCAAAAAACCACCAAAATAGAACGTACGTTACATGTGAATGAGCCCGATAACTTTTTGGATAGAAAATGAGACGAAAATTGCTTTTAACAAATCTCGTATATTAAAATTTGTAATCGGCAATTAAAAAAAACTTAGTTGCAAAATATAAAAATATTTACTGTACAAATTTTTTTAAATATAAAATCCTAATATAAAGAAGCGACAAATTTCATTTACTAAATTATATAATAATAATAGCTTTTAAAGAACTTTTAATCTAGGTCCTGTGAGGCTTGTTATAATTTACTTTTAAGATCTTAACATGTTTATATTTGTGTTCTTTTTGATGGGCAAATTATTATTTTATTTTATTATATTGTCTATTTTGCAAAACAAGATCATGATATTGTCCATTTTCAAAATAGGGTCATGATATTGTTTGGTATCAAAACACCTGCACTAAGTTGTTAAATTATCAAAAACGATATAAACTTATCCGTCTCAAGGCCCATCTCTGACTTAATAGCCTAGATCGGGCTTTTTTGCTGACGTGTCGTGATTCAATACTTTCTTATCATTTTTTTTAAAATTTAAAACATTAAATTGAAGACAAAAACCAGAAAAATTCATTTTGATCCATTATATTTGTCACGTTTCAAAAAAGATACGTGACATTAGTTATCGTCAAACCACTAAGTTAGTTAATTTATCAAAAAAGGTTCAAAAAACTTGATCGTGGCATTTTTCTGATGTGGTGTTATTATATATTTTCTTATCATTTTTCTATAATTTTAAACATTAAAGTGAAAACAAAACCTATATTCCATTCATTCTTTTTCCTCGAATCAAATTAATGAATTTTATTAAATAAGAAATTTAAAGAATCAGTGATAAATATAAAAATATAAAATAGATCTTAACAAATTATAAAATAAAACAAAAAATTTATATTATTTATTATTGTTAATAAGATTTTAGTTAATAAAATTAGAAATCAATATAAAAATATTAAAAATATAGATATTTCAATTAATAAATATAAACAATAATTTTATATTTATTTTATATTTTTAAATTTATCTCATATTTTTATTAAATTCTTATTAATTCACATTTTATTAATTAGATTAAAAAATTGAAAGAAAAGCGGAAAACAAAATGGAGGGCAAAACATATTTATTATATTTATAATCATAGAAAAAATGATAAGAAATATGGCATCAGGCCATGTCAACAAAAACCTCGACCAAACTTTTCTTGCACATTTTTGATCAATTTGTCAACTTAGTAGACATGGTTTGACGATGGCCAATGTCACGTACTTTTTTGTAATGCAGACAAAATAATGGATCAAAATGAATTTCTTTACCAGGATTATTTTTCAATTTAATGTTTAAAATGAAAGAAAAATGATAAGAATGTATTGAATCACGCTTAGCCCAATCAGAATAATTTTGTACTCATAATTTTACCAAATTAATATACATGTAATGACCATTTTTCTAGAAAGTGTACAATATAATAAATTAAAAAAATAATTTTTTCCTCCTTCTAGTATACTTTCATAATGTCACAATTTGAATTAATGAATAAAATTATTATTTAATTAAAAAAAAACTAAAAAACAACCAAATGTGGGTAGTAGACTACATGAAAATTGGGGTGGCTCGGAACACGGGTTGAGATTTCATATTGAGGCCTGGACCATGATCGATACCAATAGGGGTCTTGATGAAGTAATGGCGGGTGAATTAGAATCCCCTTTATTCTACAACACAATTTTTTAATAATCAATTAACAAATTTTTATACCCAAGTTTTATTCTATATTATCATATTTATACACTGATCTCTTTTGTCCTATCATCAGTACATTTAAGTAATTAAGTCATATTAAATATAATATAATAATAAAATACCATTCACTTTTCAAATATAATTTGACATCACATGCAATATAATAATATCTCTGTCCCACAATAATATAATATTATATATATATATATATANTTCCTTATATACCCTTATTTAATGTACCTTGATACATCTGGCTCTACTTAACTAATAGTAGGCAATTAGTATTTATAGAAGATATAGTTGGAAAATAAAGGTAAAATTTAGTGTGTTAATTGTATTAACTACTATTTTCTTAATATTTATGAAATAAAACTTTCTATTATTATGGGACAGAACTATGATTTGATCACATCCTTTTCAAATATGAATTGATATAAAAAAATTTCATGTTGGTCGATTATAATGGCCACATTTTAGAAAAGGTATGTGAAATTGGCCATCGTCTAATAATATCTGCTAAATTAACCAATTCATCAAAAAAGATTCAAAAAAGTTTGATCGAATTTTTTTTTTCACGTGGCATGATTTTATATTATTCTATCACTTTTCTTTAATTTAAATATTAAATTGATGACAAAAAACTGTTTTGCCTTCATTTTCCTTTATTTTAATAAAAATAATAAAATCATAATTAATAAGAAAAAGAATCAGCGATAAATATATAAATATAAAATAAATCTTAAAAATCATAAAATTAATATAATAATTAATATTTTTATTATTATTAAGAATTTTATTAATAAAAAATTAATAAACTTGGAGATAAATATAACGAATTTTAAAAAATTAAATATTTACAAAAATTTATATGAGAAAATATTTTATAAATGATTTTTGAAATCTCAATATTTATCATATATTTTTTAATATTTATATTATATTTTTATGTTTATAAATAATTTATATTAATTTTTTGTTGATTATAATTTTTTTAATTAGATTAACAGAAATATAAAAGAAAAACATAAAAAGAAATGGGAGATAAAAATAGGTTTTTTATCTTTAATTTAATGTTTATAATTATAAAAAATTGATAAGAAAATACAGATTATTACCTCATCACCAAAAACCTGATCATACTCTTTTTTAACTTTTTTATTATCAATTGACCCAACTTAGCAAACATCTCGATCGGACCTTTTATTGATCAAAATGAATTTGATCCCTAATTTGTTTCTTCAACGTAATGGTTAAAATTAAAGAAAAACGATAAGAAAGTGTGAATCATGCCACGTCAGCAAAAAACCCGATTGATCTTATTTGATCTTGTTTAATGAATTGATCAATTTAGCAAACGTTATTTGATAATTATTAATATCACGTATTTTTTTGAGATGTGTAATAAGAATTCTCTACCATTGTATAATAATCTAGATTGTTGTAAAAAGTATATATAATTTTAGAGAGGTGGAATAATTCCTTAAAAACTTGTTAAGCTTCTATCGGAGAGAATGTGTATATGTATATATATAGTTAGGATGAGTGGAGGTATCACTTAATTTAACAATAATGAGATGCAATGCATACACTTTAAATATCAATATTGCAGTGTAAGAACACGATTTTTATTGGGCAGTAACAGCCAGAAACAGAAACAGTTACAGTTGGGTAACAAACAGAAAAAGTTAGCCCAACAACTCAATTTTTGTTATTGGGCAACGACAAATAAAACAACTCAGTTTTTATTGGTCAATGATAACGAACCTACGAGAAGTGCACGACTGAAAACTACAGGCCCACCAAAATGAAAATATCAGTAGTTTCAGATACAAAATATTTAATACATTATTACATGTGTGATATGGTTTTAGATGGCGTCGACAACGACAATACATAGAGCCAACCAATTTAACATGGTAGAAAAATATATTGTCAAGATAATAATTATGTATGATACATCTAAATATAAACTTTTACACATAAATGTAAAAAAAAATTTCATGTATAACCCGATCACTTATAGTCTAATCAAAATTTTCTAGACAATGATATAAATAATTAATTAATTAAATTATGAGACATTAAAAAATGAAAAAAAATGAAAACAATATTCTAATTTATATCTTAATCAAATAAAAATGAAAATGTCCATAATTTTGGCCTCATATATCTGGAACAAAGAAACATTTCAAAGATATAATTGAAATTTTTTAATTATAAAAGATGGTCCATACTGGTATTTTCTCTAACAAAAGAAAGAAAATAAAAAAAGGAAACGTGCTTACATAGTGCCATATATATCGCACTAATTTTTGGGATAGAATATAAGGCCTGAAATCCATTGCTAATTTAAGGGATATGAATATAGTGCTTACATAATCCATGGAAATAAAAGATATATAAATTTACGAATTTTGGTGCTTAGTATTTTTAAGATAATAATTGATTGCATATCTCCCCTATATATTAATACAAAATCCTCCTATCCTATGTCTGTTTCTTATCCTTCGTTAGCTTTGGAAAAAATTCTGGTGCTTCGGTGTCATCCGAGCCTAATATTAAGCTAATTTTGTATTTTTCCTTTTTACATACTTTAATACTTTTCTAATATTATATTTTGCCTAATTCAATATTTTTCTTTTATTACATCTTACCTATTATAATATTTTCTTTAACTTATTTTGTCTAATTCAATATCTTACTTTTATTCTTCTAATATAAAAATATAAAAATTTATATCTAATTAGAAAAAATCTATATAAGTTGAATTAATTTTTATTTCCAATAAAAATTAAAATAATTTTATTATAATTTTAAATATTTATATAAGAAAAATATGAGTTATATAAATTTATTACAAAAAGGAAATAAATATAAAAATATAAACTTAAAATATTTTATCTAATCCCAATATAATAAATTGAAAATAATATTAAAAATATATATGAAAAACTATTGTTACACCAAACAAAAAACAAAGTAAAACAAAAAAGATAACATAATACTAATACTAATAATAAATTATTATGCCTAGAAAAATAAATATTAAATATATTCTAAATCTCTTTATCTAATTCAAATATAATGCATTGATACATATATATATACATCTGCATGAACAAATTAGTATCTTACGCAAAAAAAAAAAAAAATTTAAATTATATTACATATACTACAAGTTAGATGCACGACATTTTCTCAATAAAATTATCAGTGTCTTATAAAATCTAATTTTTTATATCACATATTCACATGTAACACGCGAGGTGTTGTATATTTTACATTTTTTCAAACTCAATTTTATACGAGTTTCCCCGTCAAGTTTAATGTATTTTGATATGCTTTACAACTAATTTCGTGACTTAATGTAAAAAAAATAAAAATCAAAATTATCTATTCTGAAAATCAGTCTTACTGTGATTAAAACAAATAATTTTCTTGATATATCACAACTAATTTCGTGACTCACGGTAAAAAACTTGCAAAATTCTTAATTCTGAAAACCAGTCTTACTAGTAATTAGAACAAGTAATGTTCTGATTTATGTGTAAGAATTATTTATTGTGAAA
The DNA here is from genome assembly GCA_014905375.1 of Phtheirospermum japonicum. Taxonomy (NCBI): domain Eukaryota; kingdom Viridiplantae; phylum Streptophyta; class Magnoliopsida; order Lamiales; family Orobanchaceae; genus Phtheirospermum; species Phtheirospermum japonicum. Next base: position 752,931 of record BMAC01000222.1, on the reverse strand, counting down.
ACAAAACAAAGAATGTTACGATTTGTATGTACCATTTTCAATATTTTCCTTTTATTGTATCTCACCTAATTTAATCTTTTCATTTTATTATATTTTGCCTAATTTAATATTTTTCTTTTATTATATTTTGTCTAATTCAATATTTTTCTTTTATTCTTCTAATATAAAAATACAAATAAGTCATATAAAATTAGTAGAAAAGATCTAAGTTAGCCATTTTGTTTACCTTGTATATATTCAATAGTGCGATAAGGTAATAGACAAACCAAAAAAACTAATCACTAATTAATTGATAAGAATCAATTAAGAAAATCTAAAATCTTAGATTATTAATGAATTGGTCGTATTATGTACTATTGAAATTATTGTAGATTATCCTCCATGTTAAAAAAGATAACTATAACTATATATAGATGAAAAACAAATAACCTGGAAAAATACACTGAAAACTAATCTAAACTAATTTACCTGATTTTACTCTAATGGTGTAAATATTATTTTCGAATTCTAAATATATATATGTAAATATATTATATATGTAGTACATATATATCTTCCCAACACATCCGATATCCAATTTTTTTTCTTTATTTAACATGCAAAAATTCTAAGATCTGAAAATATGCCAATTAATCGGAAAACAAATAAATAAGCATTTGTTTATTATTTAAATATTACTATAACAAATGTTATATGCATGTGTTTAATATTTGAATATTACCATAATAAAATAAATATGCATGTGTTTATTATTTAAATATTACTATAATTCTAGAATTTTACTATATTTTTGATAACATCGAAGAATTAATTAGAAATGATTGATTTGTACACTTTATTTCAATCGAATGATTTGCAATATACCATAAACAACTAATTATATTATAAAACGTTTGTGCAATTATGTTCAACCGAATGATTTGCAATATACAATAAAATCATTTTATAAATTATTGACTGATACTGTTAAGACTACCTACATTCTTCTTCGTTAACTTTTCCATTTTGTTCACCTTATATATATATATATATATATATATATATATATATATATATATATATATATATATATTAGTTATTTGAAAAGTTAAAGTCAGGATAGTATATTCAATTTTACCGAATGGAGATTCATGATAAATTATGATATATATTCGGCATAGATTCTTTCACCAGTATTATATTTGTGCAGCATTCCAATTTTACCCAATGAAGAATCTAGCCTAATAGGAATGGTCAATCAAATTCAATTATTTGGTGTTTCATTTGTTTGATTAATTCCTAACAACCATGGTTAACATATAGCGGGGATAAAGTGCTAGCGGATTCATAATCATGTTTTGAAAGTGAAGATTGGAGTCCCGGTTATATTGATTCGAAACATGGATCAAACTTCTGGATTATGCAATAGTACAAGGTTGGTCGTTACCCAACTCGGAGAACGCATTATTGAGGCAAAGGTTCTTTCAGAAACTAACGTTGGAATGAAAGTCTATATTCCACGTATGGCGTTGAGTCCATCTGATAGCAGGGTCCCCTTTAAATTTCAAAGGAGACAGTTTCCACTCATCGTCTGTTTTGCAATGACTATAAACAAGAGTCAAGGTCAAACTCTATCCAATGTGGGTTTGTACTTATCAAGACCTGTTTTTAGCCATGGCCAGCTCTATGTTGCCATCTCTCGGTCAAGAGTCGTAATGGATTAAAAATTTTATGCTGCGACAAAGATGGTAACATCTATCTATATATATATATATATATATATATATATATATATATATATATATTAAAGGAGAGGTCTGGAGAGAGAAAAAATGCCACGTAGGATATATATATATATATATTTTTAGTTTTGTAGAGAAAAAATGACATGTGGAATTATTTTCTTTTTTTAGTTTTGTAGGAATTTTCTTAACATAATTATGATAGATACCTTATTTAATTAATTATGATTTGATTTTTTTTTTTAATTAAAAAGCTACCTAGGATTAGTTTCATCTTTTAGTTATGTAGGAATTTTCTTAACATAATTATGATATATACCTTATTTAATTAATTATGATTTGGTTCTTTTTTTTAGTTAAAAAGCCACCTAGGATTAGTTTCCTCTTTTAGTTATGTAGGAATCTTCTTAACATAATTATGATATATACCTTATTTAATTAATTATGATTTGGTTCCTTTTTTTAATTAAAAAGCCACTTAGGATTAGTTTCCTCTTTTAATTATGTAGAAATTTTCTTAATATAATTAGGATAGATACTATAATTAACATTATAAATAATAAGAATTAATATTATATATATATATATATAATCACTTATATGTTATTTTTAGCTTTCTTTTACGTTTTTTTGTTATTCTTTTCATCTCGAGTCGAACAATCAAATCAAATTTGTCACTTTTTCTCAT
>BMAC01000222.1:723966-750440 GCA_014905375.1 Phtheirospermum japonicum | reverse complement strand
ATACTACTATGATTCAATACTTTTGATTTGAATTGATTTCTTAAAATAATGTATTTTGTTACTATTTCAGTAATCATGCAAAACAATACAAGTGCAAAACCAACATCGAGTGGAATGAACAATGTGGCATTCACTATAATAGATTCGTAAAAAGATCAACTAATTATTTGTTAGTTGTTGGTGATATTGATCCACAAAGTGGTAGCAAGAGAATTGCAGTAGAAAAGAGATCTGATAATTTGAAACGTGTCAACGAGTTGCATCCTTCGTACGTTGCTCTACACTATCCATTACTATTTTCATGTGGTGAAGACAACCAAGGGGAGGATATATCTTTTTCTGAACCTCGAAAACCTAAAGGAAAGAGTAAACAATATGTGAGCCAGATTCTTTTCTCACCGATTGTATGAAAGAGACACGGAGGTACTCACTATTCTATATAGTCGACGACTCCCACAATAATTTATAATTGATGCATATACGATTATTAAATCTTCAAAATTATGGTACGTCAGAATTCATCAAAAGAAATATGAGGTGAGAAGTACAGTGGGATTGTTGATGTAGTGTTACGAGATGGCTCAAGTGTTGGTACTCATGTTGTCTTGCCCGCGACATTTACTAGCGGTTMTTCAGAGRGTCRTTTCCCATAATTTTTATCTATTACTGARTTGTGTAGCTCATTTAAATGTTAAGTAGTGTAACCAATTTAGATCTATCAARTATTTATTCAAATATGTCAATAAATGTAACTATAGGTTCACTATAACATTCTATTAGAACAAATGTGGGGATGTAGCGGATAAAAAGATTGATGAGATCAACATGTATTATAATAATCATTACATTTCTCCATGGGAAGCGACGTGAAGAATATTAATTTATGAAATTCAGTATAAAACTCCAACTATCATGTGTTTAAGTTTTCATCTTTCAGAAGAGCATAATGTATTTTATAATGATAATGATCAGTGAACACAATGAAACGTAATTCGAGGCAAGTAAGAAAAATTGGGAAGCACGTAGTTGCCTTATGTTGAGTTTCCTAAAAAAAATTTAGTACTAAAAAAAAAAGAATGGACACCTAGGAAGCTAGATTTGTTTTAATTAATACGAATTTACTATATTCCGCCAAAGTTAATAAAGTTATGGATGCAGTACATTTAACCAAGGGCGGTGTATTTCTCATCTATAGATACAGATGATGCTTTCTACAACTATTAAATCTAATAGTGAAATTGTTCTTAATGTAATATCTAACGACATAACTTCTCTTCTTATTTCGAAAGGAAGAACCGGACATTCCAGATTTAGGGTTACTTTTAATATTCACCAAGATTTTGGTCATTACTGGTACTCCACTTGCAAAATTAATGAATGATGCGCATGTCATTATTTGGGACGAAACTCCAATGATGCATAAATATTATTTTGAAATTTGGACAAAACATTGAAAGACTTGATGAGATCGCAAAACAATTATAATACACAGCTTCCATTTGGTAATAAAATAATAATTCTTAGTGAAAATTTTCATCAAATTTTACCGGTTGTTCCAAAAGGTACTAGACTAGACATAGTTCACATAGTGATCAAATCTTCGCATTTATGGACTCAATACGTAGTTTCGAAGTAGACCAAGAATGTGGTGCTGCAAAGTCACAATTCAGATCCCAATTGTCAAGTTAAAGAATATTTTCAACTCGATAAATAGTATAGGAGATGTAATAGTTAGAGGACCAAATGATGGTATCGTTCAAATTAAAATCCAAATTATCTATTATTGAAAGATGATGTTGACCATGTTCCGTCAATTGTGGCGAGCACATATCCATAATTTGGAAAAACTACTGAATGCTTCACTTATTTGGAGGATCGTGCTATTCTTTCCCCACAGTTGATGTCGTCGATTTGATTAATAAATACATGATGTCATAAAATGATGGAGAAAGTAAAGTATATCTTAGGTCTGATAATACATACAAATCCGATTCAAACATTGACATATTGTAGGACGTCTACTCATCTGAGTTTCTAAATACCATTAAATGTTATGGATCCCGAACTATGAGCTAAAACTAAAAATTAGAATTCCACTCATATTGTTGAGAAATATCGATCATTCCCTTGTGTTGTGTAATATTGGTTTTTGACTTGACGATCATACTGTATAGTCTAATATTTATCAAGGAAGCAATGCAGGTGAATTGTTGTTAATCCCTAGAATGACTGTCACACCATCCAATCCGAAGTTGCCTTTTAAGTCCCAATGATGAAAAAATTCCTCTGATTGTGTCATATGCTATGATGATCAACAAAATTCAAGTACAATCTCTCTCTCTCTCTCTCATGTTGGACTTTTTCTGAAGAAGTCAGTTTTTAATCATGTTCAGTTATACGTTGCTATATCAAGGGTGAACAATCGCAAGGGTTTAAAAATATTGATCGACAATGATGAGAATAAACATAGTAACAAAACTATAAATGTTGTGTATAAGGAAATTTTTCATAATTTGTAAAGTACATTTTGTATAATAAAAATCTTTTTATGAAGGTTATGTCATTTTGAATACTATTCAATCTTTAATTAATATTTAGATGATTTATATATAGAGAGCGGTTATGGTAAAACCATCTCTGGTGTGAGAACCAGTGATGGTTCTTATCGAAATACACACACACAGACACATATATACATAACTTAAGTATACATATATACAATTACTTATTTAAATATTTTAATACATTTAAAATAATTATTTTTATTTTAGATAAAATAAAATAAAAAATTATCGTGCAATGCACGGGTATAATACTAGTTGTTAGTAAGACAACAAATGTTGTGTACAATTTTTTTTTTCAGAACCTCAAGTAAACATTTTCTTTATTGTAAGAACAATTCTATTTCCACTATTTATAATTTTTCTTTTTTCTGTTTCGTTTATTATGTATTATTTCGTTTTGCCCGCGTAATACGCGGGTGTGTACACTAGTATGTATGATACATCCTTTACCAAATCCCACCTGCTACCTCATATCATGTTTCAATTCACCTTTTATCCCTCACAATTGAAGCCAAATTCACCTATATTTGGTCTGCATTTTTCAGAAACACAACAAATATTTAATCTCCACCGAATGTACTCTGCCAAATCGAAAACCCACAAAACCACCAGGAATCGCCATATACAAAACCAAAAACATCGCGCCACCACTGTCCCAAATCACCATGGTGGCTGTAAGAAATGACACCGCCGGCAACCGACACAAAACGCACCACAAGCTGTCGCCTAGAAATACATACTCAAATCTTGCGGGTTTAGCCGATCCGCCTGATTCCTCCGGCATCTCAAAGTCGCGCTGCAATCGAGGATTCTATTTAAGTACCAGTGATCAGCCAAAAAAAAAAACCTCCACACACAAACACCGTAGCATCTACATCAAAAAAAAACTGTTTTGCATTCATTTTCTTTTATTTTAATCAAATTAATAAAATCCTAATTAAATAGAAAAAAAACCTGTGATAAATATATAAACATAAAATAAATCTTAAAAACCATAAAACTAATTTATATAATTTTTTTATTATTAAAAATTTTATTAATAGAAATTAATAAACTCGGAGATAAATATAAAAATATTAAACGAATTTAAGAAAATTATAAAATATATACAAGAATTTATATGAGAGAATCTCTTATAAATGATTTTTGAAATCTCAATATTTATCATATGTTTTTTAATATTTATATTATATCTTTATGTTTATAAATAATTTATATTATTTTTTTATTGATTATAATTTTATTAATTAGATTAACAGAAAGATAAAAGAAAAACATAAAAGAAATGGGAGATAAAAATAAGTTTTTATCTTTAATTTAATGTTTATAATTATAAAAAATTGATAAGAAAATAATGAATAATCCCACATCACCAAAAACCTCGATCAGACTCATTTTGAACTTTTTTTTATCAACTAACCAACTTAGCAGACGTGGTTTGAGGATGTCACGTACATTTTCTTCTAAAATATGATGAATATAATTGATAAAAATGAATTTGGCCCCCAAATTCTTTCTTCAATAATGGTTAAAATTAAAGAAAAACAATAAGAAAGTAGGAATCACGCCACGTCAGCAAAAAAGCCCGATCGAGCTTTTTTTGACATTGTTTAATGGATTAATCAACTTATCAAACGTTGTTTGATAATTATCAATATTATCTTTTTTGAGATGTGTCTAATATAGTAGACCAAAAATAAGAATTCTCTACCATTGTATAATAATCTAGATTGTTGAAAAAATATATATAAATTTAGAGGTGAAATAATTCCTTAAAAACTTGTTAAGCGTCTCTTGGAGAGAATGAGCATTGGGGTTGTTTGGAAACACATTTCAAATGGGCTTTTGGACTCAAAAGTCCATTCTACATAATTAATTATGTTTGGTAATAAATTATAAATGAACTTTTAAATAAGTAACTTATTCAAAAAGCCCATTTTGGAGACGTGGGAATAAAAGACTTCTCAAACCCCATTTGGTGGGTTTCCAAATATTCTCCCACACTCAAGATCGTGTTGTTACACATTATCTGAATTTTCGACTTTTAGTGTGAAAGTGTTTTCAAACAAGCACTATATATATAGAGTTAGGGTGACTGAAGGTATCCACAAGGATACACCGTAATTTAACAATAATTAGAAAAAAAACATAACAAACAATAGTAAGAACACGATTGTTATTGGGCAGCAACAAACAGAAACGGTTGGCCCAACAACTCAATTTTTATTGGCCAAAGAACAACAACGAACCGTACAACTCAATTTTTAACTCAATTTTTATTGGAAAAGAATAACAACGAACCGTACGAGAAGAGTGCACGACTGAAAAATACAGGACCCACACCACTGAAACCCACAGACAAAAAGAAAGGAAATTTACGTAATAAACAATACATTATTATTAACACGTATATAATATGGGTTTTAGAAGAAGATAATATCTAAATATAATCTTTTACATATAAATGTAATTATTTTTTTTATTTTTAATGTATAACCCAATAAATTATAGTCTAATCAAAATTTTCTAGACAATGATATAAAAAATTAATTAATTAAATTATGAGACATTAAAAAATTAACTATATTAATTACTATTTCCAAGTTACCTGAAATAATCGTAAACCTTATCTCTATCTTTATTTAAAACGACTAGTATATGTAAAGAATTCATCACTAGTGTCGTGGTTATGCGAGCGCCATGTTTTTTTAGCGGCGAAAATGACAATTTTTTTTTAAAAATATCATGATAATACTATGAAAAGAATAAATTATTTAGCAACAAGATTTATAATTCACCGCCAAAATTTATTAGATTTAGGACAAATCCGATATATACTTTCACTGCACATCAACCCGTGACTTACTATCCATTGATCAAATTCCTCACGTCATCATGCTGTTTTGTTTGTATGTGAAGTATCTCAATACAGATATACACAAGCCAACCGCTCACGGCCTGGGTCGATCTGGCTTTAGTGTTTATTCATTCAACATTAATTCTCATAAAATAAGTTTGTTTCTCCACAAATTAAACCATATATATCTCATAACCCAAAATCATTTTCATTTCTAAATAACTACATTTATTAATACTATTATCATTATTATAATTACATTACTATTATCGTCAATGTTTATATGTATTTACAAATGAAGAGGCGTCTTCTTTTTTTCCCCTTTAATTTGCACACATTTCCCAATACGTTTTTATCATTAAATATAATCCATGGTGTTATTAATTGAAAACAACAGAAAGTACTAGGGCTGTAGACATATTATATATACCAGCCAAGCCAAGCCAAGCTATACCTTCACACACACATACACATCACATCATGGCATCATCATCAAGCAGAGGCGAGACCTTTCACGAGTTCTTCGAGCAGTGGCTGGTCGGGCAAAACGAGCACCTGGAAGAACTCGTGTCGGCCCTTGCGGAGAGAGAGCGCCTGTTCCACGGCCGATTGTTTATTAATGAGGAAGAGCTTGACGCAACTATCCTCCGCCCCACGATAGCACGCGCGCTCGACCATTACAGGCACTACTACCGTGTGAAGCAGAGGTGGGCCAGTGATCACGTGACGTCCATGTTCAAACCGCCGTGGACGAGCAGCCTGGAGGGCACTCTCATGTGGATCGGCGGGTGGCGCCCCAGCACCGCCATCCAATTGCTGTACTCCAAGCTGGGCATCCAGTTAGATTCCCGGATCCACCAGATCCTACGCGGACGCGCCATCGGCGACCTGGGCGATATAAACATGCCCCAGCTCACCCAGGTCTAAAATCCTCTTTTTATATATATATTTGTTTAATTAAAAACCTTTGACTGATTACTTGTGCTACACCTACAGGTGAATATCCTGCAGACGGGGATCATGTCGGAGGAGATGGACATAAATGAGGAGTTTATGATGGTGTCGGTGACAGACCCGAAGACGGTCAAGCTGTCGCACACCGTTTCGAATGCGATGAGGCAGGGGGGACAGGTGCACGGGGGGAGGGTGGAGGCGGCCCTAAGGCCCAAGGAGGAAAGGATGGCGGAGGTGTTGAGGAGGGCCGATGGTTTGAGGATGAGAACGCTGGAGCAATTGGTGGGTGCGCTCACTCCCAGACAGGGTGTGTTTTTCTTGATTGCCGCTGCGGAGTTGCACTTGAGGGTTCATGAGTGGGGCAAGGGGATAGATGCCAGGGACCATAACTGATCGACCACGGGGATCAGCCCAATAAATAAATGGACGTGTTGTGTTGTGTTGTGTATATATGTGTAAGGTGTGCTCTTGAGTTTAAGCTTTGTTTTAAGAAGAAATAGCACTATGTATTATGTATATATAGTATAGTGCAAGAGAATAAATGTGTGTAATGTCTGGTTTGTTTGTGTAAAATATATCGTTGTTGGCTTTTCTGTTACGGGATGGTTTTCTGGGATTTTGATTTCAATGAATTACTATAATTACCTGTGGTATTTAGTATTTACTGTAAGCCAAGTAAAATATAAAATTTAATAGATAAGGAAAACATGAGCAATTTAACCCACAACTTTTATCCAAAGGTGGCAGTCTAACCTACTAACTATAAAATATATAAATATCAATAAACTAAACACAAAATTACTATAACATCTTAATGAGTTTCTAGGTTACTCTAAGTGAGACTTCACAACAATTTTTTAAGTTAATTAGACTAAATTCAAATGATTGACCGTCAAATTCCAAACGAATGACGTGCTATAACATGTTTTGGTCTTCACCTTGTTTTGTTCATTTTGTAATTAGATTTATTAAGAAAGTGCTAACATATTGTATAATATCTAGATTGTTGTGAAAGAATGAATTATAAAGCAGAAGGAACCACATGAAATATAGATTTGTAGACTAGTCTAGAGAATTTTAGAGAAACAAAATATATTCCTTAAAAAGATTCTAAAAAAAAAACTTCTCGTTCAATTAATTAGAAGACTGAATATTAGTTAATAGTGTATACAATTTATAAAGATCGATTTTATAATTTAAAACGAAATCAATATTATGTTTTCTTGGATATGGAAAATTTGTTTCTCCCAAACGAAACTAAACTAAAACAAAAAAAAAAAAAAAAAAAAAAGGGATACACTAAAATTAGAAAAAAGACAAATGTACACTAAACTAGGACGGTAAATAAAAATGACTTTTAGAACGTTTTGAAAATCGATAGCATATTTTTCTATCCAATCTAATCTTTAGATTTAACTAAGAAAGTTATAATTTTGTGTTCCTATGTAACCTTATGATAAAACTCGATAGAAAATAGAAATGGGTTAAATGGGAAATTTGTATAGAAAATGCCACGAGGGGTTGATTGGAAACTAAATAGAAACTTTGCAGTGTCTCCAATTTAACCTCATTTTCTCATGTCAAAGTTTCCAATTAACCCCGTCTCTGTGTTATTTTGTATCCAGTCTTATCTAGATATTACCGAGGAACGCAAAAAAATTAAAAATTAATAATAATTTGAACACTTGTCATGTACTATACATAGCTCTTTTAGTATTGTTGCAACTTGCAATGAATGCGGTCAGCAATCCATTCGGTGGATCGGTGAAAGCAGAATATGGAAGTACTATTAACAAAAGCTATATAAAGAAATAATAAATTGCAAAGCCAAATACGATGAATGATATATCATTCTGCTCTCTGCAGAGCCAACCATATCTGACATTTTTGTCACCTATTACATTTATAGCAAAATTTTATATACTTACAATTGTAATTATATAATTTTACTAGATAAATACATTAAATCAGATTTTTTATTGAAAAGATATTTTTTAATGTAGGAACAGTGTTCTAAAAGGCGGCGTATAGGCATGAGACGCGGGAAAAATGCCTCGCCTAGTGCCTAAACGTGTAAAAAGACGGTCAATCTGTTTTGTTGACCGCCTAGGCGTGATTAGGCATGCGGTCAATCTGTTTTGTTGACCGCCTAGGCGTGATTAGGCGTGAAAAGGCGCATGTTTTTTAAATGAGTAACCTGATTTTTTTAACTTAGCCAAATATTACAAAATCTATATGACATAAAAAAATGATTAAATAATTAATATTTCGGAAAAACTGTTGTAGGAGCGTCTTATGAAGACAATCAAACTTTTACAGTAAAATATCATGTTTTTATTGTGAAATTCATATTTTTCAAAAAAATGTGAATTGTTGTTTTGCAAAGTATGATTTTATACATTAAAAGTATAATTTATGATTTGCAAAATATGATTCTTTTACATGAGACCGTTAATAGTACGTTGATTTTGTATAAATAATTAGTATTTAGCTAACTATATCGAGAAATATGTAGACAAATTTGTTAAACATATATTTTTTTTTTTACTAATTTTAACAATATAATAAATAAAATAATAAAAAAATTGACAACGCCTTTTCACGCATAGGCTTTCAATGCTTGAGGCTTGGCCTTGCCGTCTTGCCATGCCTCACACCTTTTTGAACCTTGTGTAGGACCTATAAAAAACGTTAAAAAAATGTATCTTTAAGCAACAAAATAAAATTGACATTAACAGATTGAAAAAATCGCATTAAATTAGGTAACTAAAGATAATATCATATTTGTTTTATAAATATCAGATTGCATAATTCATTTTAACCTAATAGACGATTTATTTGTTAACAATTAAATTTTGAGTTTTTTAATTCCAAAAACCACTTACAAAAATCTACAAAAAAAAATTAAATACAATCTGATTTAATGATTAGGCAACTAAAGATAATATCGTATTTTATTCTTTAAATATTAGATTGCATACTATTTTCTAGCCTAATTAAAAACGTTTTATTTGTGGACAATTAAGCATAACAGTTTTTTAATTACAAAAACCACGTAAAAAATCTACAAAAATATAAAAAAAAACAGATGCATTGTCTATAATGAAGGGATACAAAATCTGATATTTTCTCGGTTACACAGAATTCCAAATATACAAGATTTAGGGTTTCACAATTCACCTTATAAATATAGGGTCCTATTATTTGGAATTTTCAATTTCATTCTCTTCCGAATGTGTTTTTGTTTTCTCTCTATTTTCAAAACCTAGGCAGCTAGAGTATTTGGGGCGATGCCTCCGTCATTTGGATTGACCAAAGACATCGACCATACAAACAAAAAGGACTTAAACTTAGAGTCGTTCAATTTTTTGCGAGATCCGTATTCGATGACAATGATCAAGAAACTTCCATGGAAATCGTTTTCCATGATTTAGAGGTAATTATATGGATCTGATTTTATTTTTATAAATAGATATATATAGGTTTGAATTAACCACTCAATATTATTATATAAACGTATTGAATTAAAATAAATTGTCTCTAAATACTTTAAAACAGGGGGATGCATTATTGGAGTTATAAAAAAGATCAATGTCAAATTCTTCGAAAATTGAATAGTTGAAGGTCGCGTTTATGCGATTAGAAACTATTACGTAGAGAATAACACCGGCAAGTTCCGCACCACGATGGCCGAATTCAAAATTGTTTTCCATGCGAAAAAAATTATAGTCGACGTGAAGGAGGATTCTTTCCCCAATTACGTGTTTAATTCTCGACCTTTTTCAATATTGACTAATGTCAACAAAGTTGACGAGACAATGTTTTTCGGTTAGTTTCTTAATATTTTTGAATAATAATAAATATACACAAATTCGGTCGTTTCATAACTAATTTAATTAAACTTCTTATTGTAGATATAATTGGAAAGGTGGTGGAAATCCATAACCCGCAAGAGAAAGAATTGATGGGAGGACGTCGAGCAAAATTGATTGAGATTATTCTCGAAGACTTAAGGTAATCTTCAGTTATATGATTGCCTAATTAATTATTTAAAAAATTATTTGTTTGGATTATTTTAAATATAATTAAGAATATAGGAGTTAATAATTATATTTTGATATCGTTTGGTATTATAGTGGTCTCTCTTAAGTTGTACTCTTTGAGGTGAATTTGTTGACCAAATCTTGACTTTCGAAAGTGATCTGTCCGTGGAACCTCCGATGATGATGATTTTTCAGATGTGCCGTGCCAAGGTGTATAGAGGTAATAATATAGTTGTTTTCTAATTGCAGTTTTTTTTAATTCCGAATTATTATTCTAATCTATTTTTCAATTTCAGCATTTTTTATTTTTCTATTTTTAAATTATATTTATTTTATGTATTTAAATTCTGTTTTTTTTTTAATTTTAGATTCTGTTTATTCTGAGAAAATTTTTAGATTCACATTTTTATTTTATTAATCAACCAAAACATACATCAAATAAAATAAGTAAATAAATTACAATCACTAATATTATACACAAACACATTCGCATAACATAATTTAATAAAGCACAGAAAGCTAACACATGCTCTAATCATCGCCGATATTAACGAATGATTAATGTAAAATAAACAAACTGATAATAATTGAGTACACTTTTAATTTGTGAACTATATTTTATAACCGTCGGCCTTTATACAAAATTTCTTGAATTCAAATGATAAAATTGAAATACTTATTTAAGCTTTTTCCATTATATAAATGTTGTTGAAAAATAAAAAATATTAAAAACGGACAACTTATCGACATTTCTTAATATACAAGTATTTAAAAAAATAGATGCGAAAAAGCAAGATATTTAAAATTTGTAGATTTTTTGAACAAAAAAAAAATCTTGATTATTTGAACAATAAAAAATCTCGAATATAAATATAAGGAAATTTTTTCTTTATGAGATGATAAAAAATTATCGGTATTTCTTAATATACAAGTTGTATAAACTTGATAAATTATTCAATTATTATGTTCCATAATAATTGTAGAAAATATAATAAAAGAGATTCTAAAAATATTTTTTCAATTTAAATTTCGATGAAATATTATAGATTCATTATTGAGAAGTTTGTGAAATAATATATTTAAAATTATAAAAATAATTTGTTACATTTTGCAAGTAAATCATCTCGGTATGCTCAAAAAATTAATTTCAATTTTTAAGAATCTTGATAACTAAAGATTCTATTTAGAAGATAAGTAATATGGTTATCTTTAAACTATTAAATATAATTCGTATCTTACCGATTTGCAAAAGATTTGTTTTAGTAAAATATCTCTTTGTGTGCCTATAACATTGTCTATAACTGACCCTAACATCATAAATTTTATTGCCGCGTAGCAGTTCAGTGTAATAGGGTTTACTATTCTTAAAAAAACAAACACATATACACACGCAACTGAACATCTGAATACAAACATAGTACGTGTAATCAATATTTGGAGCAGCGCAATAAGAGTAATCAATATGAGGAAGACCGATATCATACGAAAAGGAGCACAAACAAACATCACAATGGCAGGTAATTCTTTTTTCTTTTCTTTTTTTAAATTATGCTTTAAACTGAATATCAGTAAGAATTAGGCGTACCTGTTTTCCTGTAAATCCTTTAAATCTGCATTTTGCAAAAACTACACAAATTAATATTGTATTTATATGTTATTAGGTTTTTTTGAAAAATATAAAAGGAATCATATGCATAAATTGTTTTTTACATGTTTAAGTGTAATCATATGAGTTGTTTTTCCCGAAATGTGTGTCTTTGCCAGTTATCTACAACCTGTGATACTGCAATACACAGTTAGTATTTATTTGTACTTTATTAAAAATAAATTCTATTTGTATAATGTAAGGATGACATTGTAGTACTTATCTTTTTTTCATGCTATGTTTGTTATCCAAAGTACTATGTTCCTTAACCTGCAATATTATTGCAATAACTTTAGATTCAACATATACAAATAAATATTGCATTATAAATACATAACAAAATATTCAAAAGTACTATATTCATTTGTTAGTTTTTTAAAAGATATGTCTTCATTCGTGGCATTGTTACACCTACTTAGACCCTCAACTCCATTCAGAGGTATTATCATACGACGATAGGTCATGTCAGGTTTCCAGACGATAAACTTTGACATATCTTTTAAAAAATTTCCAGTTATAAAAGTATGAAATGTATTATGTTCAGAGTTAATTTGTGTACTTATCTTTTTTCGACTGTTAGTACTCCATTGCATTATCTTGCTTGCTTGCTTCCTTCATTTCCTGAGTAGCATTTTGCATGTTAAAGGGAAATATGTTAACATGACCTAACTTAAGTAAATAAAAAGCAAGGAGATTACAATTTTGAACATAACATACTCAGAGAAAAATGTTAATCTGTAAACATACTCAAAGCAGAATGAAAATATTTATATTATCAAACATAAATAGTTTTATTAAATAGATTATTTTATAAAAACAAACCACATTTCAACATGCCTCATAGATTAATCTTTCACTGATAACATAATCAATTCCTACCATGTAGATCAAACAGCATGCATAATCTATAAGAGAACACACTCCACATAAATCAAGAAATAATCATCTGTTTAAAAATAAAAAACTTCTCATAAGATTGTACAAACAGTGGATCACTTAAAAAAAAAAAAACAATAGCAATCATTCAACATTAAACTTGCAACTAACTAAAGTAAATAAGAAGAGAATCAATTACAGATTGTTAACATAATCATAGCAAAATATTAACACATCAACATACTAGAAGCAGAATGTAAATATTTATACTTCAAAACATAAAAAGATTTATTAGAAAGATTGTTTTTTCAATTGTTATTATTTTTAAAATATATGTCATCATTCGTGGCATTGTTACACCTACTTAGACCCTGAACTCTATTCAGATGTATTATCATACTACGATAGGTCATGTCAGGTTTTCAGCCGATAAACTTAGACATATTTTTTACAAAAGTTTCAGTTATAAAAGTATGAATTGTATTATGTTTAGAGTTCATTTGTGAAAAAAATACCAAACAATAACAATTATACAACATTAAACATGCAACTAACTAAAGTAAATAAGAAGAGAATTAATTACAAATTGTTAACATACTCATAGAAAAATGTTAACACGTTAACATACTAAAAGCAGAATGAAAATATTTGTATTTCAAAACATAAAAAGATTTATTAGAAAAATTATTTTTTAAAAACAAACCACATTTCAATATGCCTCGTAGATTAATCATTCAGTGATAATACAATCAATTCTTTCCATGTAAATCAAATAACATGCAGAAAAAAATACCAAACAATAGCAATTGATTAAACATTAAATATGCAAGTAAGTTACATGTAATTATTGCATATCAGTATAAAAATCCACACATGTACAATTTTAAAATAAAACAAACCTTTCAGATAATTGTACATGCAGCAACCTGACGATTTAGTTATACTTTTTTTAAATTTAAAAATAGATAATTTAATAAAAATGATAATTGGCAGTATCAATTTTTAAATAAAAAAAGATATAATGTTTAAAAAATATTTTGCATGCGTCATTTGATTTATTTAATTTCTATATCAATCAAGATTTTCATATATAAGTATGCATATAAATGAAATCAGAAGTTTAATGATGCTTTTACCTGTTTAAGATGGAAGTCCGTCTTGATCGTTCTTTGTCTTTGTTCGGCCCATGCTTTAAGATTAAAATTTTCTACTGGATCCATAGTCAGCAACCCATCTTTGGTAAATAGATCATCGAACGAAATGAGTTTCAAAATAAACAGAGAGATGAACATTAGAATACAAAAAATAAAATAAAATTCTGAATGGATCTAACACAATAGATTAATTTTGAACCAAATCGATATACTTTTTTAATAGATCTAACAAATATAATGATTTTGAAACAGATCGACACATTTTTTTAATATCTAACACAATAGACTGATTTTGAACCATCTATACATTTTTTGAACAGATCTAACACGATAAACATTTTCTGACCCAGATCGAAAATTACTTTCAAAAATTCAATAAGAACAGACTGATTTTGTTCAAAATCGATGAAAAGTGGTTAGTAAATTAAATTTGTAATATTAAAATTGGTTGAAGAACCTGTAACTGATCAGAATCCCTGCAAATTTTAAATCTAACATAATTTGTTTATGGATTTCATAGATCTGAAGGGTTTGTGGTATGTTACGGTTTTTTTCAAGAAAATCTCACTGTATCGGTAAGATTGATTTCAAACCAGCGAGATATAAAAAATAAATAATGGAGATGTTAAGATTGTGGAATGACTTTAGGGAGATTGTGTCTGGATATGAGCGGCGGAGTGAAGCAGAGAGCCGGGATGAGCGGCGGAGTGGAGAGACCATTTCTGGAGAGGAGCGGGAGGGGTTTCTGGTCTAGGGTTGGAAATGAGGTTAGGGGGCCAAGATTATAGGGTTAAGACTATTCATACCTAGGGTTAATCGCATGGGTCTGATGATGACCGTTCGATTCACTGTATTAAATCTTGACCGTCCGATTTTTTGTAGTTGGTTTGTGGGCTCGGATCCGATTTTAATATTGGATCTGAATTCTAATTGGACTCATCATACTGGGCTTATGAGAATTTAATTTGGACTCAAATTAAATTGTTGTTTGGGTTAGATTTAATTATTTAAATGGGTTGAATTATTAATTCAAGCCCATAAAATATTTATAAACTAATTTTAATTATTTTTAGTTTATAGGAAATTTAAAATCATATTATGATATTTTTAAATAAGTTTTAATGATTGTCTTTAAATTAAGTTAATTAATTATGCATTAACATATATATTTCAATTTTTAATTTTGAATTCCATGCACGTATATTAATTTAATTTTATTTATGATGTAAGATATTTTATCATATGTATATAATTAATTATAATATATATGGTATAGTATACATTTGATTTTTTTGACATCATTCTCTATTACTGTAGATTAATTTAATTTAATATTTCAATTTTAATAATAATAAATATAAATATATTTCAGCCTGTTTGGAATTTTAGACATTTATTATGATATTTTCAGATTATTTTCGTTCAACTATTTTATTATTCAATAAAATTTGAATTTATTTTTTAGTTGTAATTGTTTTGATTTAAGTAGGCAAGTAAATATTTATTAAATTACATATATATATATATATATATAATTTATAGGATACTGATATGTTATTATTGAGTGAATTGTCAATATGATTTAGTTGTAATTTTGTACATTTAAGTAGGTGATTAAATATTTAATAAATTGAGTATATACTCATATATAATCATTAATAAGATTTTTTTATCAAATATATTAATATTTAGTGAATTATCAATATGATTTAGTTGTAATTTTTTAGATCTATGTAGGTGACTAAATATTTATTTAACTAAATGTAAACATTTTGTACAATATTTTGTGTTGATAAAAATTTGAATTGAAGTAAGATATTAGACTAATATCTTATTCTTAATTATATTAATTTGAATGTATTATCTGGTCATGTTATTAAATGTATCGTGTTTAATAAAAACCCGCATATGGTAAAAAATAAATTTGACAATTTTATTTCAATTTTCATTCACGTATATTAATTCTATTTGCCTTTTTCATTCGTTTTATGAACGAATTGTGTGTAATTGTGTTATGTCAGGAGATTATTTAATTAAAAAAATACGTTAGTATCAACTCAATGTAACTATTTTAAATTATTTAATTATTGTATTTATTCTTCATATATATATCATATATATATATATATATATATATATATATATATATATATATTATAAACCTAGAGAGTTAGATTATTATTATTTTTTTTAGATCAAAAATGAATTTCTACAGTATATTTGGGAATGTATAAATTTAAAATTATAAGTTCAAGGTTCATTCATGTTTATTAATTTAATTTGATTTTTTTTAGAACTACAGTATAGTTGTAAATTTGTAATTTTAATAAGTTAGTTAAATATTTATTAAATTGAATACATACTTACTATATAATTATTAATAAGATTTTATTTATCAAATATATTAATATTCAATGAATTATCAATATGATTTAGATGTAATAAGAAACTGCATATGGTAATCTATAGATTTGAAGATTCTTATTTCAAAAATCTAACACGTAGATTAATTTTATTTCCTTTATTCATTCTTTTTAGGAAAGAATTGTGTGCCAATTGTGTTAGGTAAGTATCTTATTTAATATTAAAAGAAAATTACACTCGTATTAAATCAATGTAACTATTTTAAATTATTTGATTGTTGTATTTCTTTATATATATATATATTATATATATATATATATATATATATATATATATATATATATATATATATATATAGATAGATAAATAGATAGATAGATAGATAGATATGAATAACCTATAGAGTTAGATTATTATTGTATTTATTTATTTTAGATCAAAAATCAATTTCTATAGTATATCAAGAATGTATGAATTTAACATTATAAGTTCAAAGTTCATTCATGTTTATTAATTTAAGTTTTTTTTAATTTTTTTTCAACCTACTTATTTACGCCTTTATCTGAAGAATCCCATGTTCAGTCATATGTTGACGTGTCGCGTGTCACCCATCAAAAAGGGGTTGAAAATATTAGTTTGTGGTGATGACGATTCGGGATCGAACATAACCAATAATGTGGTGTACAAAAAAGTATTCAGTAACGTATAATCTTAACGTTCATGTATATAGTGTGGATTCAATCTATAATTTATGTGTGGATTTTTTAGTTTCTCAATCTCTTTCTCTCTGTTTATTTTTATCTTCACACAATAAATAATAATAAAAGTAATATTAATATAACTTGAATTTCTATATTTAACTTTCTGCCCCATGCATGGCACGGGTGTATAAAAAACTAGTAATAACCTAAGATATAATTAATTGTTCCCTTATTTGTTCTTGTGCACAATCAATACATACTATTATGCAATGTGCTTGATGCTCTCGTGCTCCAAGTTGATTCATCATTCTTGAGAATAGTACTACTATTATACAAGTTCATATTTCATAACATTTTTTTTTGGACGTAACATTATAGTATGTCCTGTTAAAACCTCAGGCCCAAAAAATTAATAGGGAAAGTCGGCCAAAAGGGAAAAAGAGTACAATGCTTGAATCCAAATCATCTGCTCAAGTTGTCTCGTTAAAAACCTTATTATAAAAATCTTGTGGGATAAAACCATGATAAAGGTAAAAGAGAATAGCCAAACGAGCTCCCCCTCAAGTTGATAAGGGTAATCATTTTCATAAGTTTTCACCCGCATGTGACCCCGATATTTGGACTAAATGTGCGATAAAAATTTAATTGGTGGACTAAATTTGCCACCTCTGAACTTCGACCAGTGAATTTTTGGTCAAGATCACTAAAATTGAATTAAATGTGCGATAAAAATTTAATTAGTGGACTAAATTTGTCACCCTTTATTTAGTAGACCATTTGCCCAAGTACAAAAAGTTAATGGATGAATTTTACATTTTAACAGAGAAAAAAATAAGTAGATGATACAACATCAAATATTTAGGTCGGCATGTAAGCACTCGAAAAAAAATCAAGTCGACAAAGTAAGTGAACGGCTTTCTTAAAAGTTGTCCTTGGGCTTTTATAAGTTTTAGGGTTGTTGTTCTTAAATTAGATTAGTTACAGGGAAGGTAGACTTTTATAAATCTATAAGGAGGTGAGTATGGTTAACGGCCTCGTCGGGCTCTTAATTAAGTGAATATGGTTAATGGGCTCCGACAGCTGGTAATAATAAGGAAAAGATCTATGATTTTTGGTTATTATGCTAAGTTAATAAAGAGGCGAGAATCTTAATTATGAGTTGGTGGTTTATTTATAGAAGTAAAGTATAAATAGGAGAAGAGAATCCTAAATTAGGAACACGTCTCTTGTCTATATAAAGAGAACACAAAGTTGGTTTTTCCCACTTTCATATACAGTTCTCGTATCATAATTCACAAAGTTGCGGACTCAAGTATTATAGGGCGTGCATCGTGGCAATGCGACTTGGGTTTTTGTGTAGGTCTCTCACGCTCGAGAAGGCAGTTCGAGAAGTTTCGAACTCATTTTTGGCAAGTCAATCTTTTTGATTGAATCAAGTGGTGATATCTTATGGGAATACGAGTGACATCGAGTTATTTAGTGAAAAATGCAAGAATTTGGATCAAAAACAAGCAAGCAAGAAACCACAAAAACGTAGTGCCGCGGGCTTTGGACTTTTCTAGACCAGAGCAAAACGGAGGTCTGGGAGATAAGACAACTCCTTTGGGCGGTTGAGTACCACCACAAGAGATGGGTGACAAGAACACGGAGACTGGAGGCAAAAACGTGGAGAAAAAAAGGAACAAATGGACCTCCAGGTCCATCATCGACTAAGAGAACATAAGGAAAGGAAAATGTCGACACCAAGGAGTGGGATGAGTTATTGAGGCAACACCTCTTTAGTATCAAGAAAGGATTTCTCCAAAGGCTGATTAGCGCAATACCAGCAGAAATTATGGAAAAAAAAAATGGAACAAGAGTCTAGTTTTGATGGGGAAGGGAGCTAGTACCAAAAGACTATAAGGATGAAGAATATGACGCGAGAAGGAAGATGACGCGAGAACCACAGATGCTCACTCTAGAGCAGATGCGAGCACCAAAGAGAGGGCAAGCTTATAGGATGGAACCACCGTCGGAGGACGACCTGGATGAGGATGACAAAATGGAGATACTGGGGGAACCTCGGAGGATGATGCCCCATCAAAGTAACTTGGGGCGAAGAAGATAGAACATGGCAGATTATGATGAAGATAATACACCACCGACCTCAAAGGTGATGCGACATATGCAGGGGGCATTAAGAGCTCTTCAGAAACAAGTCGCGCACATAATATCAAGAAGACAGGGGCCATCGATTCTCGGAGGAGATATTGCATTCGGCTCTACCTCGGGGGTTTAAGGGCTAGATTTTTACTATAATGGCTATTGGATCTTACTTCAGAGCTTCGAGAATGAAGCAACATTTTGGAAATACACAGACGATGTCGCATGCTGAGCATTTTTATCCACTCTACGGGAACCTACACAAGATTGGCTTCATCAGGTAGCTTTAAGGCGTATTACCAGCTTTCAGATGTTACAATCGACCTTCATAACACTTCACTAGCGCCAAAACACATACAAAGATGTTCAAGTCATTATTTACAATGGTTCAGCAAAGGGGAGAATCTCTGAGGGACTACGTGGCCAGGTTCACTACAGCTAGTCTGAAAGTACCCGTAACATCAAATGAAGTGAAGGTTAGTGTCTTAATGCAAGAGCTGAGAACATGGGGTTGAGAACCTCACTGGCTAAATGACCTGCTTTTATGTACGAGCAAGTACTGGATCGAAGTATTAAGTACATTCATGTGGAAGAGGCAGAAAAGGAAGGGTGGATGCATTTCGAGCGAGAATATGTGGAGAAGTCACCGGCAAGTAGATTAGAACTGAAGAGAGAATTGCGGCAGCAGGTGAGGCTATTTGCGCCACTGGTCGAAGAAGGAGAGTAATGGACATGGGGGTTGACAGAAGAGGTTAGGAGAAGACCTGAGTAATTTCACATCTATAAGGATACCACAAGATAGAGTTTTTTAAAAACACTTCTGAGACCTCCTTCAGGGGGTCCTCCGAAAGCGCAAGTAGGTGGTTAAAGGAGGAGACATGAGGAACAAGAGATGCAGGAGGATAACAGAGACGTAGGTACCAATAAGAGGCAAATCAATATGGTTTTTGAGAGTTGAACAGATGGGGACTCAAATAATGAAAGGAAACAGCATGTGAAAGCAACATGGTCTGGACTTTTTGAGGTTGCTTCTATGAATGTGCGACCCCCACCCACAGGGCTAATCATTTGTTTTGATCTAGCGGAGAGATGAGGATTACAGGTAGGACATAACGATACCTTGGCCATTCGTGCAGAGGTAGTCGGATATAATATAGAAAGGATTTTTGTGGATAATGGGAGCTCGGTCAATATCTTATATAACGAGTGCCTATAACAGATGAACCTAAAAGTGAAGATGAGGCCAGTAGAGATGCCAACATATGATTTTAATGGAACACATGTTATCAAAGAAGGAGAGGTGGTTTTATTAGTGGCTTTGGGGACAGATGAGTCGTGGGTTGAGAAGAAGTTGAGGTTTTAGGTGATTAAGGCTAGTTCGTCCTAAAATATCATATTAAGGCGACTTGACCTTAATGAGTTTCAAGCGGTCACATCGATAAATCATGAATGAGTATTAATTATCTAACAGGGGAGAATAGGCCACGCGGTCATTCTACCAGATGACAATGAGGAAGAGGATGAGTGAGGGAAAGCGAGAATGGAATAAAGAAGTTGTAGAGAGAGTATTGAGTGCCACTAAGGTGAGGGGGAGAACAAGTCCATCTGAACCTCGTGATGAGCTTATGGAGATCAAGTTGGTGGATAACCAGCAGGAGTTTACAGCAAGGATATGGAGTCGGTTGTCAGATAGTATATAAAGGAGGAGCTCGTGGTGCTATTAGAAGAGTTTGTTATATTTTCTTTTTTTGGGGATTGACGAGTTAGTCTGGATCGATCGTAAAGCTGCACAACACCATATGAATGCAGATCCTAACATGTGGCTGATAAAGCAAAAATGAAGACACTTCGGAGTAGAGTTAGATAAGATAATAAAGGTAGAGGTGCAGAAACTGTAGAAGGTAGGGCATATACGGGTGATTAAATTTCCTGAGTGGCTATCTAATATGTTCGTGGTGCCAAATCCAAAAAATAATTGGATAATGTGTGTCGATTTTCATGAAGTAAACAAGTCGTGTCCCAAAGACCATTACTCATTGCCGTGCATCGATCAATTGGTTGATTCTACGTTGGGTTGCAATATCTTAAGCATGATAGATGCATCCAAGGGTACCGCCAAATTCCATTAGCACCTGAAGACCAACATAAGGTGAGTTTTTATCACCTCGATGGTATGTATTATTTCGTCTCTCTACCATTTGGGTTGAAGAACGCAGAGGCGACCTGCCAGAGGCTAGTAGATAGGATGTTCGAGGACCTTTTGGGGACAATTGTGGAAGTATACGTAGATGATATGTTGGTGAATAAGAAGGAAAAGTCTCATGTTGAGGATTTGAACATAGCCTTTTTAATTCCAAGGCAATATGGGATGAATCTGAATCCCAAAAAGTGTTCCTTTTGCATCCGATCAGGTAGATTCTTAGGATATATGGCGACAGAGCGAGGTATTGAAGTAAATCCAGAAAAGGTGCGAGTTGTGTTAAAGATTCCTCATCCACAAACAGTGAGGGAGGTGCAAGTATTGACAAGTCAGATGGCAGGGCTTAGTTGATTCATTTCCAGGTCAGCAGATAAGGATTTCCCATTTTTCAGAACTCTGAGGCAGTGGAAGCTTTTGATAAGCTAAAGCAATACTTGGAAAAAGTCCCCTTATTAACAAAACCTATGCCCGAATAAAGTTTGATCTTATATATATATCTGTGGGGGAGGTCATGGTTAGTTCAATATTTATTCGAGAAAGGGGGGAGTAGAATCAAAAGCCTATCTATTATGCGAGGAGAATGTTACGGGGTGCCAGGCAGAATTATTAAGAATTAGAAAAGGGAGGGTTTGCGTTGATCTACACAGCTCAAAGATTATGGCTTTATTTTCTAGGTCATCAAATAAAGGTAAGGACT
This sequence comes from Phtheirospermum japonicum, assembly GCA_014905375.1. Lineage (NCBI taxonomy): Eukaryota > Viridiplantae > Streptophyta > Magnoliopsida > Lamiales > Orobanchaceae > Phtheirospermum > Phtheirospermum japonicum. The sequence goes on along the minus strand of BMAC01000222.1, from coordinate 728,243 downwards.
AATCTAACTTTGAAACAAGTGTTGAGTAAGCCTAATGTGTCAGGGCGATTGGTAAAGTGGGCAGTAAAGCTCAACGAATACAAGATTATATATGAGTCGAGGACGGCGCTAAAGGTGCAGGTATTGGTGGACTTTTTGCAGGAGATGATGCGTCCCTAGGAGGAGGTCGAGGAGAAGGCATGGTTGCTACATGCAGATAGTTCAACTATGGCTAGTGAATTTAGGGTATTTATTGTGATTCACTTTACAATAAGTCAATCACAATAATATTTTAAACCTTCTCTCGAAGTGCTTAAACAGTGGGTTCTAAGTGTGAGACACATTGTCATGATCACGCTTAGAACTTCAAAAGTCTTTAAAGATTTATATAACTTTACAACTCTAAAAGGTATTAAAGATTTTTACGACTTCACTATTAATCTCAAACCACACGATTTTGTTGATTAAAGTGTGTCGTGTTGAAATCCTAATTGATAAACCTCATTTGTCGAATTACAATTTATCAAAGCTAGTAGTTATAAAAGGTTGTCAATCGATCAGAACTTTAGAAGCACAAATGGTTGTCAATTCGTTTATGCAACGATGCATTATAAATGGATCATACTCAAATGCATAACCTTTTCAATAAACCAAGTATTATTCGAATCAATTCAATATATGTTACTCACAAATATGGTTAACTCTTCTCTCGAAGTGATTAAACCGTGAGTTCTAAATGTGAGACGCATTGTCAATCGCAATTAGAACTTCAAAAAGTTTTAAAGATTTTAACAACATCGATTCTAATCTCAAATCTATCGATCTTATTGATTAGAATATTTTGAATTACAGCATGTCCTTGTACATACTCAAGGCTCTCGTCTGAGTAGCAGGAATAACTTTTAATTTATTATGAGCCCAAACGATGGATTCCGTAAGTTCTTGTCAATAACCAAGTCCACTGAATAGAAACATTAAACTAAAAGCCCATACAAAATGAGTGCCTAGGAAAAAAGTCCTTATGCAGATAATGAAGAACCATAAGACTGAATTACCTAGGATGCCTGTGCCCATAAGAAATCCCGAAGCCATCCATTAATAGTAATAGAACTCTGCGCGAAGCGTAGTTGTTTTAACAAAACTTGTCTCTCAATTTATGAGTTAAAACTAATAAGCATAAAATGTTTGTCAAACAATTATGTATATATGTAAATCGAATCAAAATCAAAAATATTGAAGGGACCAAATGCTTAGTTGAAATAAAAGTTTAAAACATTATTCGTTCATCATTAACAAAACCTCGGAATACGAATAGGTTAGTTATACATAATTAAACATTCATTTAGGTATTTCATTGAACATATATTATTCGTGACAAAAACTAATAAAATGATAAAACCATAAGAGATGATGGATTTGATCCTTCAATATTCGTGTTTTTCGTGTTCCTCCTCGGAACTCTCTTCGATTATTTGTATCTCACTTTTGAAGTATTATTGGTGGTGTACGATGGTCACCGAGATGAAAAGATGTATGTGGACTGGTTCTTGATCCTCCTTTTATAGTCTCAAATGAGATCCCAGTGACGTGATCTCAAACGCACTATATTTTACAAATGTTTAAGGATCCCTCACAAGAGTACGGGGTCAATCGTAGTGCGGTGAGATGACTCAAGTCGAATCCCGTGGGGAGGACTAATCGAAAGCATATTTTTGTGTTCGAATCACGAAAAAGAAAATAAAGAAAAAGCTATCTTAAACACAAGATCAATTTTCGGGTTTTGAGTTTCTAGCAACTAAGACAATAATTTAAATGACGAGAAATGAAATCGAAAATTTTGAAAAGATTAATGCAACGGGGGTCTAGGGGTCTAAACTCGTCTCCACGACTAATTGGTAATTTAGCAAACACCTAATCTATAAATTGGGATTGTCAATCCCGACCCTCAATTAAATATCCTATAATTACCAATTGATTATTTTAAACTCACTTAGACCCGAGACCCATTAATTCTAGTTTAAACCCATCAAGAAATGTAATAATATAATTTAAGAGCAAGTATAAATATAATCAAACCAATAGGAAAATCCATAACAAAGATAGTAAAATCATGAACTCATAAGCATATATAAAATAAAACAAGACATGGAGGGAAAATAACCTTCAAACTAAAACTAGAAAGTCAAAGAAATTACTACAAGATTTGAGCATAAATCTTAGCAAGAATCTAGACTACGATAACAACCAAATGCATAAAAATGACTAACTTTGCAAAACCCATCTACCTTTCACTACCAGCTATCTAAAGCATGCCAAAAAGGGTGAAAAGTTTGAAAAAGAATAAGAAGGCAACAATGGTGAAAATTGAAAGGATCATGAACAACCAATAAAAGTTTAAATATCTAAACTACAACCCAAATAAGAGAGAACAAAATACTTCAAATATTCATAGAAATTATAAAGAAAAAAGCTAGAGAACATGAACTAGAAATTACCCTAAGTAGAAATCTTTTTCAAAGTTTTGAAATCCATAAGAGCAAATATTACACCAAGTACATTAAGCTACTCCTTACTACAAATTAAACTAACTAACCACTAAACTAGAGTTCTACTAACTAAATTAATTAAGGCCTTTTGAATTGAAAGGCAGAGAGTGATAAAAAAGAGGATAAGGTAAGATTGGGGCTCCAGACCCTAAAGGGTTCAGAGGCCATTTCAAAATGCAGCTAGGTATTGAGATTAAATAGGAGAAAGTGGAGGAAAAATGATAATTTCGTACGAAAATGGCTTTCCGTCAATTGATCGTCAGTCGACGGTGTCGCTGACGTCAATGATGTGTCGATCGACACAAGCTGTTGATTTTGGAAAAATAGTCGTGTGTTGATCAGGCGTCGATCGATGGTGACGTGAGAATATTGGCTAGTCGTTCGACTTTGGGCGGTCGACGCGAGTGGGAGCGGCGTATCGATCGAGCATCGACTGATGATTGTGCTTTGTGAGCTCGAGTTGTCTTTTTGTCAAATCGAGTTTGTTGTGATTCTCACAAACGCGCTTGGGCTCGCTCAACTATCCTAAAACCAAGAAGATTAAAATAACATGAGAAATCTACACAAAAATGATAGAAATGCAAAAAATACTAAAAAGACGACAAAAGCTATGAAAAACGTAAAACAAGTGGAAAAAACACAACTCAATACCAACTAAAGCACACAAAATAAGATACAAACATATACGAAAAATACACACAAATATGTACAAATCACCCAGCAGATATACGATTTTGTAATATTTTGTAACGTTTCCGAACCATTAGCGACCCGACTATAGACCGCTAATGTGGTCGTGAATGGTCTTCTTGAAAATGGCATTCAATTGCGACCCAACTATCGACTACTATTGGGAACGCTAAGGGTATTCTTGAAAATGGCCTAAATTATCGACTCAACTATTGACCGATAATATGGTCGATAATGGTCTTCTGGGCTCCATTTGTCCAGTGGGCTTGTGAGCTTACCCGAGCCATTTGGGGCGCCCCGCCCCGTGCCTCGCGATGGGGCGGGGCGAGTCCGGGTACCACTTCCGTCCCGYGGGTACCCGCCCCACCCCGCACAATATTTTTATTTTTTTTAAATATTTTATATGTTTTAATATATAATTTATATGATTATTTATATTGGACTCGCCCCGCCCCATCGCGAGGCACGGGGCGGGGCGCCCCAAATGGCTCGGGTAAGCTCACAAGCCCACTGGACAAATGGAGCCCAGAAGACCATTATCGACCATATTATCGGTCAATAGTTGAGTCGATAATTTAGGCCATTTTCAAGAATACCCTTAGCGTTCCCAATAGTAGTCGATAGTTGGGTCGCAATTGAATGCCATTTTCAAGAAGACCATTCACGACCACATTAGCGGTCTATAGTCGGGTCGCTAATGGTTCGGAAACGTTACAAAATATTACAAAATCGTATATCTGCTGGGTGATTTGTACATATTTGTGTGTATTTTTCGTATATGTTTGTATCTTATTTTGTGTGCTTTAGTTGGTATTGAGTTGTGTTTTTTCCACTTGTTTTACGTTTTTCATAGCTTTTGTCGTCTTTTTAGTATTTTTTGCATTTCTATCATTTTTGTGTAGATTTCTCATGTTATTTTAATCTTCTTGGTTTTAGGATAGTTGAGCGAGCCCAAGCGCGTTTGTGAGAATCACAACAAACTCGATTTGACAAAAAGACAACTCGAGCTCACAAAGCACAATCATCAGTCGATGCTCGATCGATACGCCGCTCCCACTCGCG
>BMAC01000222.1:692347-713337 GCA_014905375.1 Phtheirospermum japonicum | reverse complement strand
AGATTCTCGTACCATATTAATCCTGATAAGGAATATAATTTAATTAAATGCACATATGTACGCACTCTTTATGCCAGAGTCAAATAAATAGTGGTATTTCTGGCCTCTTTTCCCTTATAAAAACATATTTTGATCACCATACATTTTTATAATCTTGCAAAGTAAATCACAAATGAAGCATTTCGTTTTGCCTGCTCTTCTTCTGCTTCTGCTCGTCAACGAAGGTAACAATCTTCAAATAGGTTATCTTGGAATGTTTTAATCTATATCTGAACGTTCTAACGTAAATATTTATTTATTTATTCATATAAATTGCAAATTTATGTTTTTTTTTTCACTGTGCTAAATTTTTAGGATAAACTTGTAATTTTTCCATTTTATTTCTTTAAAATTCTCCTGCCTCCCGCACTCCACCCAATTTGACACTTTACCTCGTAATCTTTTTTTTTTTCGTACACTTCGTTTTTTATGCCTTTTTTTTGTGTGTGTAAGAAACACGGTACAGAATACAAAAATGTAAGAAACATAGTTCAGAATACAAAGTGTACGGAAAAAAGATTAGGAAGTAAAATGTCAAATTGAATAGAGTTTGAGAGTTAATTTTTAATTTTTCTTTTTAATATTATATGGAGACAATTTTTTCCATGCATTTTAATATAATAATTTTATCAATGGTTTGAGCAGGTAGCGTGCAAGTGAAGGCACGAACATGTACGAATGACACCACTACTGATGCACCATGTAAATCTGGCAAACTGCACAAGTTCTTGCCAGAAGAGTCATAAGAAGTGGCGTTGGCCCAGAGCAAAGTGCATTCAAGTTGATACTTGTCGATGCATGTGGCAATGCTATGTTTAATAACCACATCGAAGTCTCAATGCAGTACTATTGGGCTCAAATAAGAGTGAGACTCTACATCAATAAATTAGCCCTTATATCAATAAAAAAAAAAAAAAAAAAGGAGACTTTGTATCAAATAAATTTGCACTTATAACTATATAAAAGGGAAACTTTGTATCAATAGTTTAGCCCTTGTATCAATAAAAGGGAGACTTCACATATCAATAATATACCCCTTCTGTCCACTTCATTTCTCTTTTTCAATATGCCATATAATAGAGAATCAGGGTTGTGCAATTCACAGCCTTATGTCCAACGAAAACTTAAAATGTAGGATAATAATTAGGACGTTAGATATTGATGCATGTCAATGATAATAATAATTTGAAACTTATATACTTCAACTAATAAACCATTATATAATAAGTACAAAGTTAATCTCTAATTGCTATTCTCACCTGTCTGTCACGAGGGGCGCATGTAGTGTTTGTTCTAACTAATGCACCATGCGGCTAGTAGTCGACTGTGTTGACTACATCCGTCACGCCAAAAAGTTTTAGTAACACAACAAGATTGAAAGGAAGATTCAAATTATAATAAAACAGAAGCGATTATAAATAGCGTTGATGGAGAGGGTCGACCATTGTCTAACAGCGCTTTAAAGTTACATTCATAATTTTTTTGAAATAAATAGATAATTGTCTAGATTCGGTACCCTATCAATAGTTTTTGATGATAAAATGGTCTCTTTAGTACGTGCTCAATTGCTAATGTCAACTGATATAAACACATAATAAAAGAAAAATAATCTCCATTGGGTTATGCTCAAATACTAATGTCAACCGATAAAGTAATCTCATTTCGACAAATGAACCTATTTTAGGAGTTTGAGAGTCACTTTCTCAATCGCCCCAGCAAGGTTGCACCGATTACCATATACAAAAGTGATCGTCCTCCATTTATGTGTCGGATCTTGGTCTCGACTCATTGGAACTTCCGATAGCAAAACACACTCAAACCAAATAACATTGTCATGTATCATAGAAAAGAGTTTGATCAAAATATTTCGATATGTCAAATCAGAACTAATTGCAAAAAGACACAATTTTCTTTCAAAATTACAAATTTTGACCTCAAGAGGGGATATCTATTTCACAAGATACCATTTTATTAGTGGATGAATAAAAGATTGTATTTTAATTATATACAAATATTTTTAAATAATATCAACCATTGCGGATATTTTTAAGTTGAGCGCATAATAGGAGTTATATGTTTGAAAATGATGCGTACATAAATATAAACGTATCATTTTTAATTTTTAGTCTTAACGGTATAGAGCATACCACCACACAAATAAAAATTGCTCCATCCCAAAAAAAAAAAAAAAGGTTTGGAATTTGAATCCTGGTGGAGACAAATGTGCTTTCCTTCCAAATTAAGTACATTGGTGATGATATTAGTGCATTTGACCTCAAACCCCTCTAATTCAGGCACATTGCATTGAGGTGGTTTGAGTAGCTATCCCTTGATTAGTCAGACACAAGTTTGGAATTGGGTTACAAAAAAGAAAAAAAAAAAAGAAAAAAGAGAGAGAGTAATTCATTGAAAATTAGACAAATTGTTGGACATTATCAAATTTCTAAAAAATGAAGTAAAATAATTATGCACTTTCCTCTGCTCCTACCTGGTTATATGTCATCAATATCATTATTGCTGCCCAAATTGCTCAAATAAATTTAAAAAATAAATTGAGACATGTAAAATTCCATAAGAGGGCCCGATTTAATGAAATGGTGTCATAATAAGGCCTGAATTTTAAGTTCTCTCAATTGAAGACTCTAATTTCAAAAAGTTTCAATTGAGGGCTTATATTTACATTTTTATTCCCACTTGAAGGCCTAATTATAAAAATATTTTAATTAAGGGCTCATATTTACATTTTGATTCCCACTTGAAGGCCTCTGTTAACCTTGGTTAAGTAAAATGATGATGACACAACTAATACCAAAAGTTTGCAATTTTTATCTTTTTTTTTCATGAACTTTATATTTGTCAAATACCATCAATAAATAAATAAAAAAATTAATTTAACCTTGGTTTGGGATTAATTAACACGTCAACACACTTACATAACTATGGTTTATCTCGTATTCATAGCAACTAGTTTAATGGAGTCCTTTTTTAGATTTTATTTATTTATTTATTGATGGTATTTGGCAATATAAAGTACATGAAAAAAAAGAAGATAAAAATTACAGGCTTTTGGGATTAATTGTGACATCATCGTTTTACTTAATGAGGGTTAATAGAGGCCTTCAAGTGAGAATCAAAATGTAAATATGAGCCTTCAATTAAAACTTTTTTAAAATTAGGCCTTCAAGTGAGAATCAAAATTTTAAATATGAGTTCTCAATTGAAACTTTTTGAAAATTAGAGACTTCCAATTGAGAGAAATTAAAATTTAGGCCTTATTATGACACAATTTCATTAAATCGGGTCCTCCTTTCCCTTAATCGAGATAGGTGGGAACATATAAATAGAAAGAATTGATTTAAACCAATCATTTTTTAATATCTTCGTCCATCATAAATATTAACCCCAAGAATTGAAAGCATAAATGTTCTAAAAATAATTATAAATAAAAGATAATATTGTATCCGTTCACAATAATAATAAATATATATATATATATATATATATATATATATATATATATATATATATATATATAGTAATTATTCATATAAATGTTCTCATGAGTTAATGTTATCATTGATACGGTGAGATGTCTGAGATAAAACATTATTCTTAAAATAGTCCGACTAATGATTATCAAGATTGGAATAATATATGTCAGCATGAGCTCTGCATCATATTCTTAGAGAATGCAGTTAATCTCACGACCGCGAATATTATTCGTGATGGATACTACCTTGCTAATAAACTATTTGTTGTATGTCTACATACTTATCAGTATATATAAAGCGTGTGATAATCCTTTGACTTGAGGTCAATACGCACCTTATTTGCTGAGTGATATACTTTGAGTGTGACAAGTACTTGCACTTCTTTTCGGGGTAGATATGATATGTATTGGGTACATCATGATGTAAGTGAATGTGGTAGTTGAGCCAAGAAAGAATTCATTTCTTGATTGGGATTTCGAGAGATATCACCTATAATGTCTATATTAATTCGACTAAAGTTATTGGCCAATGCAAGAGATATATTCAATATAGTAGTTGAGTATGGTTAAGTTATCGACTAATAAAGATGAGACACTTGAATAAATCTTAAGTTTAATCAAGTGATTCGTAATGAAAAGAATTTCACCAAAATTTTGTGTAGAGGTTATAATTCGCTAAGTTCAAGTGGATGCTCTTATATGCTGAGTTCGTCCAACTAAGCCGTCTAGCAATTTTATTTGAATCATCATTAGATTGATGTCATATATAAAGGCTTATATGGACACACTATATGCGATTAGTATGTGTCTGTTGAATCTTAAAAAAATTAAAACTTCCACAAGTATAGTATTCGTCTATACGAATTCCAACAAGAACACCTGAAAAAATTGTGAACCTGCAGAAACAAAGAACAAATAATAGCAAAAACTAGTGTAAAACATCTTCAAAAATTGAAATATATTTCAGAACATAACACATCAAACGATTGGCATTGCTTGAATCAAGATCGAAGCCCTCACGCTAATACGATAGCCAAGCGACCGAAAGCATGCATGATTTTTAATATTCCAAACAAGTGCGCAAAAAAGGTCGTGTGTGGTCCATAATCAACCGATCCAACAATCAAAACTGTTGAGGCTGAGTTTTCAATGGGAGGTTTGTCTCCAACTGTAAATTTTTTACACATGCAAAAGTCTTATGAAAACATTACATACCTTTTCGAGGATAGAACCATCCAGAAGTCAAAGTATTATGGCTCTCATCATCCACGGATATGAGCTGAGACGAGCGTTGTTCGTGATCGGGCTCATTTTGCCATTGAAACTGCCCCCAGAGTTCCATTGGCCACCTCTGCATACTGTCACGAGCCTATCCCTTAGGGTGGGATAGTGCAGCGGAACTTGCCCCTGCAGCCCACAAGCATGCCGAATCAAGCATATTAGAGAAGATACGAGGCATCTTGGCTAGCCTAACTTTGGGAGTCAGTTAGGAAAATAAGAAGAACGAGTAAAAAAGGGTGAACAAGAGTTGGGAAAATAATAGTTGTATTAGACTCCTTAGAATTCGTTGATAATAATACAATAAAACGAGAGTCATATTTATACTAACACTACTATCTTATGGTTAGGATTGACTTTCCCCTTCCTCAAGCTACTCTACTAGCCCAACACCTCGAATCATAAGCGCCTCTCATTTAGGAATACCCTAGAAGAATCTAGACATTATATACAAGCCTAGTTCGTCCGGCCCATTATACACATATGAGAAACTCATCCGCTAAGGTAGCTATCCTAATTATTTAGACGCCCTGTACAAGGAAATGTAATATACTAGAGATCTCCTTGCCATAGGAGACTCCGCCTGGACTATAGCTCTACAAAGCCGGATTGGCTCAGTATGTCCCGAACATCTCGCCTTAAGCTTTCTCGGCAGTTGGCCCATGACGCTTGATTGCTTGGCCACGTGCGATGCTACTCGTCGTGTCCAAATAAGCCGGGTGGAAAGGCCTTGGTGCCTCCTCTTGTGCTGCCACTCGCATCCCCTTCATCATGATGATATACGGATCCCCTCCTTGTGCCTTGGACTCCGCACTCGCACGCCTTGCTTGTCGGCTGCGTACGTCCCGTCGATGTGTCCCGCGTCCTGTTGCCAGTCAGTCCGCACAGCTCGGCTATGATACCTAACTCTCGGCGCCATGTGTCATTCCTGGTTATCACATGTATCGCATGTCTCGACAGTCCCGACATTGAACCTCGCTTCTGCCCAAACACTCGCCCAGCGCCTTGCGCCTGGCATATGCGCCATGATTGCGCGCACAGGACTCGCAGAGCCGAGTCCTTGGTCACGGGCCGTGACAATAAACTCACTTCTGGACAAGCTGACAAGATTAAAAAATGATGGATAAAATTTCATAGGAAATTACATATTGACCTTGAGGTTTAAGTCTAATCATAAATAACTCCATATATATTCTGGAATGACAAATACTCCACCTCTTGAGGACAAATTTGAAAAAGTGAAATGAATGTGAAGGGTAATTGTAATTTTGAAAGATAACAGTTGTTTTGTAATTAGGCGCTTTGGTGGTAGTTAACAGTTTTGTAACAAATAAAAAAAATTAAATTTGAAACTAAGCATCAGAATTATTAGTAAAATTGAATTTCAAGTAAATCTTAATAATAACTTTTTCCTTCATCAATCAATGATTATCTTAATAGCACAAACTAATGAATCTCACATGTTTCTTTTAAAGAATCACATAAACCGATCATTTTTCCCCTATCAGATTCAACATTTTAGAAAAAACACCTTGTCTTATCAATTGCAATCTACATTACAAGAATTAAAAAATCACCTAGCAAAATCAATTAGGATTTTCAAAATATATTAACAAGTTTTTGTCTTTATAGGTACGAAGTTTAAAATGTAAAGAAACATCATAAAAAATCACCATAAATTTGAAACATGAATCTTGTAAAAATCGGTAGATTATACCAGATTTCACGGTCAATTTATGCATGTCATAAAAATATTATTATATATAATGTAATAAGCAAAAGAACATATAATGTGCACTGTTCGTTTTCACCTTATTAAAGAAACATGTTACTAAAGTGTTTCCGGAAGATATTTTTTCAGTCCATATGTTTTCATTTCAGATATATCGGCTCGAACAAAAAACACAATTTTTTAAAGTAATTTTAATTTTCAATATATCAAACTCAATGACTAAAAAGTAGATTGACTCGACCAAATATCTCCATGTGCAACAACATAACAGTAGTATTCCAAAAATACAAAACCATAAATCGAACAAATAATTTTATGCAAAAAAGTATTCTACTTCGTATTCAATCAGAAATAATTATAAGGTTTTTTTCTCTTCAAATTTATTATCTTTTTTCTCTTTACCTCCTAAAATACAAAAAAAAAATAAAAAAATTATACCTTCATATATATAGAGTTTTGACAAATTGTCTCATATTATCAGTTTTGCGGCGAAAAAATGGTCGGGAAAACTGTTTACGCAACGAAAAAGTTTGTTTTGGATATTGGAGGGGCTATCGACGTCGGTTTGAGATCAAATTATATGTGGTGAACCAAAAAAATGATAAAAATCCAATAAAAACAACGAAATCCAATAAAAACAACGAAAGAACAGAGCACTGAAAATTGGTGAATAAATTTACGACCTTGTAATTAGGGTTGGGGTTTCGGAGAGGTTATCAGCCTCGGATGGAGTTGAAATTTGCGTGCCGGCTCTATAAAATTAGAGGAATCAAACAGAATCAATGGCGATCGGAACAAAGTATTCGAAAATAGGTTCACCGGAGCAATCTTTTAGTTTTGTAATTCTTTAAAAAAAATAAAAAATTGATGCAAAGAACCTACTTTGGTGCTCCATTCTACCAGACGTTGATTTCATTAGATATCACTTATTTTTAGAGTCACCACGCAAAATTCCAACTCTTTCCGACGCCGATAACCCTTTCGAAACTCTAACTTTAATTACATTATCGTACATTTATTCATCAACTTCCCGTATTCCGTTCCAACTTTTATTGGTTCTTTTAGATTCCTCTAATTTTTTTGAATCACCACGCAAAATTTCATATCAAATCGACGTCGATAATCATTCCAAAACCTCAAAACAAACTTTCTCGGCCACTTTTTTGTCGAAAAACTGACAGTATGATATAATTTGTCAAAATTCTTTATATCAGGAGACATTTTAATAACCTCAAAACAAGCTTTCTCGATCACTTTTTTGTCGGAAAACTGACAGTATAATATAATTTGTCAAAACTCTATATATCAGGAGACATTTTAATTTTTGTTTATTTTAGGTGGTAAAAAGAAAAAATATAATAGATTGGGAGGCAAAACTTTTTTTCACTAATTAAAAATTTTCAATCCATAACTTATCTAATTAAACAAACACAAACCCCAATAATTAAAAATTGTCAATTCGTGATCTATTTAATCAAATACACACAAAACCTAATAAAAATCGCAATGAAAATGAAATGTAGATATACATATGCTTAAATTACCCAAATCAAAACTGCAACCTGAAAATATATCACCTTTCCAATTCATGTAAAGCACGCCTATTTATTGATTAAATTTAAGCCTCTACAAGGTTACATCGGGATAATGAATGTAAATATAATGCAATAACAATAATTTCATTATATGAATATTAATAATTAATAATTAAATTACCTAATAAAAGAAAACGTCAGTTAAAGCTATTAGTAAAAGATTAACAAAATGTCTATCATAAGAATACACATATAATTGAAAAGGAAATAAGAAAAATGAGAAGAGAAAAAGAGTGTTCCAGGATCATCAGAACTACAAGAAGATGAAACTCAAATAAGAAGCTGGAATGATGATGACCTCACAAACCAATCGTGAAATAGCATAAAACCACTAATAAGTGCCAACAATCCACCAAAAATAAAGAAAAAAGAATAAATTACCCCTATAAATCAAGATAACACTCACAAAATTACACACACATGCATACACATGAACTAAGATTCAGCCATCGATTTCATCAAGATTTAGACAAATATTTAATGGCAAAGCTAATCCGATCTAAAAACAAAAATATATATAATCAGGATAACAAAAGAGAAAACAAGTAATATAAAACTCAGTTCAAAATATGAAACAGACTCCTCAATTAAAAAGAGGGATAGAAAAATGAGAATGGATCCAACTATCGTTAAGAAAGAGCATGCAGAGAGGAAAATTACGTTTGAAAGCATTGATCCTCGTTTCATCTTGAAGCCCATTAACGTAAATATCCAATCTTCAACATTGATAAAAACCATTGGTTAACACAGATACGGGAAAATTACTTTTTTTTTCCATTATATTGTCCACTTTCCAATTTAGAACCAAGATATTATCCACTATCAAAACACATATACAAAGTTGGCAAAATCATCAAAAAAGGTACAAAATTATCCCGATCGGGCTTTTTTGCTGACGTGGCGTGATTCAATAATTTATTATCATTTTTCTTTATTTTTAAACATTAATTGAACAAAAAAACCTGACAAAGAAATCAGTTTTGGTCCATTATGTTGGTCACATTCCAAACAACGTACGTGACATTGACCATCATCAAATCACATCTGCTAAGTTGGTCAATTTATCAAAAATGGTACAAAAATATTTTTATATTTTTAAATAAAAAATATATATCTTTAATATATTAGATATGTAAATTAATTTATAAATAATTATATTATATTTATAAATGTAGATTATATTTATGAATAATGATATTATAAATACATAATATTATAATAAATATTATATATATATATATAATTATTCATAAATAATTATGAATACATATTATTAAAAAATATATATTATTAATTATAAATATATGTTATATACAAATAATGATATATAATTGTTACAAATATATAATTCTTTTTAGTAAGATTTTAATTAATAAAAAATTAATAAAATTAGAAATAAATATAAAAATATAAATTATATATAATATTTATTATAATATTATGCATTTATAATATCATTATTCATAAATATAATCTACATTTATAAATATAATATAATTATTTATAAATATAATTTATAAATTAATTTACATATCTAATATATATTAAATATGTATTTATAATTATTTATGAATAATTATATTTATAATATATATATATATAATATTTATTATAATATTATGTATTTATAATTAATAATATATTTTTTGAATAATATGTAATTATAATTATTTATTAATAATTATATTTATAATATATATATATATATATATATATATATATAATATTTATTATAATATTATGTATTTATAATTAATAATATATTTTTTGAATACTATGTATTTATAATTATTTATAAATAATTATATTTATAATATATATATATATACATATATAATATTTATTATAATATTATGTATTTATAATATCATTACTCATAAATATAATCTACATTTATAAATATAATATAATTATTTATAAACATAATTTATAAACTAATTTACATATTAAATTAATATTATATTTCTTGAATAATATGTATTTATAATAATTTATGATTGATTATATTTATAATATATATATATATATAATGTTTATTATAATATTATTTATTTATAATTAATAATATATTTTCTGAATAATATGTATATATAATTATTTATGAATAATTATATTTATAATATATATATATATATATATAATATTTATTATAATATTATGTATTTATAATATCATTATTCATAAATATAATCTAAAATTATAAATATAATATAATTATTTAAATATAATTTATAAATTAATTTACATATGTAATATATATTAAATATATATTTTTATTTAAAAAATATAAAAAATATTTTTGGACCATTTTTTATGAATTGACCAACTTAGCAGATGTGGTTTGATGATATTCAATGTCACTTACGTTTTTTGGAATGTGGTCAATATAATTGACCAAAATTGATTTCTTTTTCAGGTTTTTTTGTTCAATTAATGTTTAAAAAAAAATGATAAGAAATTATTGAATCACGCAACGTCAGCAAAAAAAACCCGATCGGGATAATTTTGTACTTTTTTTGATGATTTTGCCAACTTCGTGTATTTGTTTTGATAGTAGACACTTGGTCCTAAATTAGAAAGTGGATAATATAATGGACCAAAAAAACAATCTTCCCACACAGATACATACACGAAAAAAGAAAGTAAAACAAAATTGAAATTAAGTAAGAAATAAAGTATTTGCTGCAATCATATTATCCAAAAAAAAAAAAAAAAAAACTCACCAAAATTTCAATCACATGCATAAAACAAATCAACCAAACAATTTAAAGGCAATCATGAGACTCGCATAATTAATATCTCATTAAAATCACAATGCAGTAATTATATTGGTTGCTATTTCGAAATTCCCAAATTCCTAGAGCCTGAAATAAAATTGAGAGAGGAAATCAAGACATTAAGAACTCACACAACACTAATAGTTATTATGAAAATAGTAATTATTAAGATGTTCCGTGAGAGGGAGAGGTTGTCGAGGCTTTTGCAATCCATATATTCGTGCAATTGTTTCCACCCACTTCAATTCATAAACTTCTTTGATCTCATCCGTACAAAAAAAAAAAAAACATTCGCCCCTCCTTCCCGTGCCACTAAAAATATTTGACACGAACCCATAATAATGAAAGTATAAATATCCTATAGACAATTAGATTTAAAGACATTATACTTGATCACAATTATTATATATATCGTAATATATATGGCATTGCATTTATTGAATTATCATTTTGATTGTTTGTGATTATTTATATAAATGTAGCCGTAGAGTTAATGTTGTCATTGATATGGTGAGATGTCATTGATAAAACATTACTCTTAAAATAGCCACGACTAAAGATTATCAAGATTTGGATATTGATAATATAATATATGTCGGCATGTGGTCTACATCACATTTTAGAGAATGCAGTAAGTCTCACGAATGCGAATAATAGTTATTCGTGATGGACACATGGATACTTTGGAGAGTATTGGTAAACCCTAGTGATAAGTTATTTATTTATTGTATGTCTATAAACTTATCAGTGTATAAAGTGTGTGATAATCCTTTGACTTGAGGTCAATACGCACCTTGTTTACTGAGTGATGTACTTTGACGATGACCAATGCTTGCACTCCTTTTGGGGTAGATACGGCTTGTGTTGGGTGCATCATGATGTAAATAAAGGTGGTAGTTGAGTCAAGAAAGAATTCATTCCTCGATTAGAGTTTAGAGAGAAATCACTCATAATCTCTATATTAGGTCGACTAAAGTCATTGGCCAATGCAAGAGACATAATCAATATAGTAATTGAAGTATTGTCTAATTGTCGACTAATAAAGATGAGATAAATTGATTAAGCCATTGAGATAGACACTTGGATAAATGTTAAGTTTAATCGAGTGATTCGGAATGAAAGGAATTTCACCAAATCTTTGTATAAAGATTATAATTCGCTGAGTTCAAGTGAATGTTCTTTATATATTGAGTTCGTCCAACTAAGCCGTTTAGGAGTTTTGTTTGAATTATCATTAGATTGATGTCATATATAAAGGCCTATAGGGTCACACTATATGCGATTAGTTTTCCGATTTAAGAGTGTATCAAGGAAGTATTAAATATTCAATTTAGAATTTTAATATTTAATTGTTAATAATTATGATATTAATTTCTATTTGATAGAAATTATTTAATTAAACTAAATTGGATTTGGACTTAATTATCTATATTATATTAATAAAGGTACTTGCGCTAAAATTATGTTGGGCCCATGTCTTGGACAGTCCAACCCTTTTTAGGATTAGGGTTCTCTTATATACCTAGTATAAATATAACATAAAGTCATAAGTTGTTTACATGAATGAAAAAACAAGAGAGAGTTTTTAGAAAATATAAATCCTAATTTTGAGATTAGGAGTTCCTTTCTTCACGAGAGTAATATACTGCAGTTGGATCTTGCAGTCGGAGAATTAATTGCGTGGATACCTTAGTGTTGAATTCAGACCTGGATTTATTGTAAGGGTTTCATGCTTTTATCTTGTTTATTTATTATTTAAATATATTTATTCACATGATGGATCTGTTGGATCTACAAAAACTTTAAACTTCCGCTGCACGAGCATGGTGTTCGTCTCTACGAATTCCAACAGATAAAACGAACCAAACCCTGAAATCAGATATGTTTTCCTCCAACAATCCAACATGCCCTCGTACATCAACTTATGTAACCCTGATTGAATCATCATCTGCATCCTCACAGCATCGAACAAATATGATAGCAAACCAAACACCGTCACCATCTAGGCCATGATCAATGGCTTCTAGAGCGCCACATCATCGAATTTCCATTTTCTGACCATAATTTTTTTGATCATATTGAAAATGACAAAATAAAGGCCACGGTGAACGACCATGCCATGGAGAGAGAGTGGTAGGCCCTTTTAGACACGAACACCGTCTTTTTATGGTGGTTAAAAGGTGGTCGATGCCTTTAAACTGACAAATTTTTGTTCGTCCGAGATCGGCGACTAAGCGAGTGCACAATATCGAATTGTCTGAAAATAAAAATAACTCATATTTCATCCATCCCATTGCTATATTTCATGCCACACAGTCCTCCAAATTGCAATTTATGCCCTTAAAGTTGTGAAACTTCAAAGTTAGTACCCAGAAAATCTCAAAATTTGCAAATTTCCTTTCAGCATTGACACTCCGATTTTCACCTTCCTTCCATAGTTATTACTATATAAGTGACGATTTTGTAAGAAAAAGTAACAGTTTCTACAGAGAAAGTGACACTTTATAACTATAAATTATAGTATAGGGAAATTCTACGATGCCGTGAAAATACCATTCCTCATATTTCTTCACCTATTATCAACCGTTGGATCAATTTAAAGTTATAAATATTAAAAGATGGATGAATGTAAATGCACGTGGGGTGAGAGGTATGTTACCGTGAAGGCACCGTAATCATTTCTTATAGTATATTATAGAATATGATATAACTAATTATTCTATCACTAACAAAAACACAACTACTTTTACACATAATACTTTCTATGACAGCAAAAAAATTGTACATGGTGAGTACAAAAAATGAAGAGAATATCATGAAATTTCAAAAAGACTAGCAAACAATGAAGATAATTTCACTCCTACAAACTTGAGTTTAATAAATATTAAAAATAATGAATCACCTTCTTCAGTGATTTCAGTATCATCTTCATTCATAAAAGCGATTGGCGAATCCAAGATTCCATGCTCCGTTACAAGAGTGTGAAAATTGGGAATAATTTGTAGTATGATGAGAAGGGAGAAATACAAAAAATTGAGATTATTTGCACTAGATCGATTTGTTCGGATGCAGAGTGTTAACACGCAGTGGTGGGGCAATGTTATTTCACGACAAATGTTATTAAACTAAAAAACTAAGTTGAGATTTGATCTCAACAAGACTATATTTCACATTACTATGCAACATTTGATTATGTTCATTAGATTTTACCTTATTTTACCTTCCATTTCATATTGGACATGGCTCACCAATAAATTAAATTATATAATAATATAATCTCTTTAAATTAACATATTTTCAATAGAAAATCACACACTAATAAATCTTATATCCAAACACACTGAAAAATGAGAATTGTCATTATTCGAAATATTTTTTAAAAACTATATTGAGTATAAGTATTTTATACTTAAACAAGTCAAAATTGAATATAAGAGAACTTAATGTCTTTGTGTGTTCACACATAGGAAAAAAAATCCATCTCAAAATACTGTAAACTGAAAAATGAAATAATAAGAAAACCAAACGAGGTCAAGTCAATCTAAAGTCGCATAAAAACGTGAGTAGGAGCGGAGATATTGCTACTCTCTACCCAAAGTCGCTAATTAATCGACTTCAACTCTAGAAAAACCCTATACCTCTCAAACCCCCCAATACGGTCATACCCAAATCTGCGCGGTTACACACTTGCAGGTTTTCCCTCTTCTCTCTCACACACATCACGCTTTGGTATGTGCGTTTGAAATTTATGCTTCATCTGTGAACCAAATGCCTAACGCGTCTACAATTTTACTCTTCAAAGTCTGTAATTTATATTTGATTTTGTGTATTCATGTACATAGTATAAATGTCGAGGAAGGGCAAGAAGAGGGAGGAGGATGAGGCGCTCTCTGAAGGCGACGAGCCTCCGAGAAAGACTTCGAAGACCGATAACAGTTCCGATGACTCCGATCAAGTTATCGTCTGTGAGGTATGCTTATTTTACTGTTAATGTAATTTTTTCGTGATTTTTTTTTTAAAAAAAAATTCTGCTTATTTCGGGGTGTAGCTGTCAAAGAATCGGAGAGTGTCGGTGAGGAACTGGCAGGGGAAGGTTGTGGTGGATATTAGGGAGTTTTATGTTAAAGACGGAAAGGAACTTCCTGGCAAAAAAGGTAGTGATAATTTTTCATTTTGTTCTTTTATTCTATTTTGTTTTTCATTCCTTGGTGTTTTGTGAAGTGTTTTGGGATGTGATTGAGTTGTTACTTGTATTCTTTGGTATCTCATACATTATTATTGGATCTGGTTGATATAATAAGTTGTATTTCAAAAAATGGATTCTTGGCACCCCAAAAGTTTGTGAGTTCGCCCCATGTTTTAAACTTCAGGGTGTTCGGATGAAATTTTTGAACATATGTTTAATGTTTGAATTTTTTTTTTCAAACATGTGTTAATTTTTAATGTGTTTGAAAATTCCATTTGAACACCCCGAAGTTTAAAGTGTGAACTCATACAAAGTCAAGGTATCAATATCCACGCCCTTTGTTAATGCCCTAGTTGAAATATATATGCACGTATAACATTTTTTCCAGATCTGTGTTTTCAACCTCAATTACTAGTTGATTTTACTATTATTCTGGCTTGGCTAGGTCCTGATTTTCTGTTGAGTATAATAAAATGTCTACTTTGTTCTCTACCATTTTTATCCAATAGTTGTCTACTAACACATTCCTAAATCTTCTAATGCATAATAAAATTCCCTGGTAATTGCTATTTCAAATCTTTGGTTGTTAAAACATGTAAGGATTGAGGATTAATCACTTTTTGTGTGGTGTATTTTTAGTTTTGGGTTTGTGGGTTTTTCTCATGATAGATTATCTTTGTATACACAACACATTTCACCCTTTGAATTATAGAATAAGGACATCGATTTGGTTCTCATATGTTGTGCTACAAGGAGCTTTAGAACCCACTGGACAATGTCTGGCACTGTCTGAATTGAGGAGATTTCATAGGACAATCTATTTTTATGTTACAATTTAGTTTATGAAGGCCCATTATTACATTCTTCAAATTTATACTCTGACATATCATAGAGATATGTACTATAGCTTGGTGGACTTTTTGTGCTGGATATGTTAATTTGGCAGAGTTTTTCATGTAGATGTTGAAACCACGATGCCCGTTTGAGTAGGATGTTATATTCTTGTAATTTTTTTTACTCTTAACTATTACTTCTTCTTTTTTTGAAAATGTGAATAATAAATTAATTGTACTTTTTTTGTTTGTAATTACAGGCATTTCATTGACCATGGACCAGGTAAACTTCAGTTGCTACTACTCAGACAGTTCGACTTTATAATCTTATGCTTATCCAATATAGAACTTCTTATATTCTTCATATCCATTTGTTTGCAGTGGAAAATACTAAGAGATCATGTGGATGAAATCGACCAGGAGGTTGGTGAGAATAACTAGAATGGGCTCATGTTTTTGGACCTCCGACTGGAATCGTCTGGGAATCTCCAAATAGAAAGATGCTATTAGTGGAAAGCATTTGTTTTCTGTATGATAACTATCGTTAGGAAAGTCTTGTTGGGGCTTGTAGGTATATGAACCCTCTGCTTAATTTCTATGACGTTTAATATCTGAATATTGGTGGCCCGTTTTGATATTTTTGGCTGGCCACTCCGATTCTAGGATTGTTCTGGAAGTTGTATATGCTTATGGACATGTTACTTCTGGTTATTTAGTACTTTTATGCGAATTGCCGAATGATTCATATTTTTGGGTTCGTCGTTTCAGGGCAGTTTACATATCCTGCTCTTTGAATAGGTAAATTGACTTAATGTCGAAGTCAATGATAGGCGTTTGATGTCATTAAAAAAAAAAAGAGGGAATTAAAGAAAGGAGGGGGAAAATGAAATCGAGGTTACTCAAGATTAAAGAAATATAAATGTGTAATATAATATTGCAGATTGAGTATGGTCTTGCCATGTTTGGCTATTTAATTTCCCCAACACATAATCTCAGACATAGTCACTTATTACAAGTTACAAAGGGAGGATTTTTTTCTCCTGTATATTTACAACAGAATTTTCTAACACCAACAATTCTTATATTAATCTTACATTCTGCCAATGCAATAAAGAAATAAAGAAAGTAACGAATGAATCCAACACATTCAAAAAATCCTAAGCATAAAAGATATGCTCTACTTTTTTGAACATAACAACTCAACAGCACTCCTAAAGGCTGCACAAAACTGCCTTTCTAACAAACGTTCATTTAACCAAACATGTCCTGGAACAGAGGGATCTGGTCAGTACACTGCATCTGGAATCCGAAAGGGTCGTCTTGAAAGCCGTCCAAGTAATTAAGCTGAAAATCAAGAGGGTTTACAAACTCGCTCCACTTGGGCTCACTTTCGACCTCCTTGAACTCAGGCGACAACACGTACTCGGAGCTACTCGAGTCCGTATGGAACTTAGGCACAGACTCGGACGTGTCGAAATGCGAGTAATCATTCGTCATCGTTCGTGATGCCTGTGGGGCCGGTGTTACCATCGTGTTATACGAGGAAGCGTTTAAATCCGGCTTTTGGTCTTCGCTATCTGAGAATTGCACCGATTCTTGATCCACGTTGTAATGCTTTTCTAAGGTTCCTTTCTTGTTGTATATTCGACACAATACCCAGTCATCGAGCTGCAATACAAAACAAGTCAAACGATCAATTCGATGATAAATCAATCTCACATTCAACAACTTAATTTACACAAGATTTCACATGGGCTTATCAAAACTAAGTACTTTTTTTAAACTTTTTAAGGGACTAAACACAAAATTTTCACCCAAATATTTACTATTGCAAAACAAAAGGATATACCTTCAAATTGGTTCTTTTTCCAGCAGACCGGTCCACATTAGCTAAGCGATATTCGTGCATGATCCAATTTGTTTTGACTCCTTTTGGAGCTTTTCCAGCATAAAACACCAGAGCCTTCTTGATTCCCAGAGTCTTCGGCTTCCCCACCGGCTTATCGGCTCCGGTGGCCTTCCAGTAGCCGGACCCGGCTGCCCGGTTTGGCCGTGAACCGTTTGGATATTTCCGGTCTCTTGGTGAAAAAAAGTACCACTCCTTTTCACCGTATAGTGACATGCCTGTTATTAACCATACATAAATTTGTAGGAACCAAATAATAAAAATTGGAGAAAATTGCAATTAAAAGATTAAAAAAAAAAAAAAGAAAATTGATTTTCGTGGACGGGTTTTCAAAAAATAAAAATAAAAATAAAAATTGAGAAAATAAAATAAGATTAATACCAGGGAGTTCCCAGGGATCGAACTTGTAGAGATCGATCTCAGCCACAATAGGGACAGCAATCTGCTGGCCCGCACACCTACGGCAGAGATAATGCACCACCAGCTCCTCGTCCGTCGGATGGAACCTGAAGCCCGCCGGTAAACTCAAATGCTGATCGCCGCCGTTCATTCACTCTGCTAAAATGAAATATCTCTTGCGTTGAATAATCTTAATCGTAGACTTGACTTTATCTTTAGCTTGGCGATGGAAAACGAAGAAAAATGGAACTTTGGGACATATATATAATATACGCACACGGACACATGTGGGATGTGGGGCCCGGGAGGAGGGTCAAAAGGTCATTACTCATTGTTTAAGAAATAGCCCAGGTTCTATGTTCTTACAAAACGTGGGTAATTGTATCTGTTCAAAAAGTATACTAATACTAATCTAAATGTATAACTTTCTTTCTGAAATCTTTGGAATTTTTTGTGAGCTTGGATATGTGTGTGGACATAAATTCAATCCAAGAATTAGCCCATCTAAAAAATAATATTATATAATTTTTAAAGGTCAATAAATATAAACCTACTTCTTTGACCCATAAATATCGTTTGACCCAAACTTAATAATGAAGTTTCATATATGACTTTCATATTTATTTATTTTTAATTGCAATATTTTTAATTTTTATTTTTGTAATTGGCCTGGATGAGCTTGTTGAAAATCGAGACTCGAGATTATTTTGTTAAAGTGTTCAAGGACTTGAAACTTATTGAGTTTCAATGTATTTTGCTTTGATTTGTTAGACTCAGTTTATTATTTAAAATGTTTATCAATGTGTTTATTTAAAAAACAAAACAAAACATAAACATGATGTGTTTGACACAAAATACCCACTCCAAACCTATTTAGGACTTTAGTAAGCCACTTTAGACAAGTTGGGATGATTAATTTATTATTTATAGTTGTCGCCTGTCGGGATAATTTTTGTTTAGTTGAGTACAACATTTTTCGCATTGTTTATTTATTTATTTATTTTATGTTTGCCGAGTGTGTTTTTATTGGTAGACTACTGTAAAGTTTGTCTTCAGTTGAGTACAATGTTTCTAGAACGTGGTATTTGCTTTAAGTCTTGATATAAAATTAATAAATGAATAAATTCAGCATTTACGATATTAGTCACGTTAAGAATCCACGGCGATCTTTGATTATGGTACAATATTATAAAAGAACTGATATTAAAATTGGCTTGATTAATTTTTTACAAAACTACTTCAGAAATGATTGCTTTACATAAATTTTTTTCTTCTTCATTTCGATTAGAATTGGCGCTTGCTTGGGGCCAAAGGTGTTTGCCCTGGGCGCTGACCGCAGTCAAGAAAAGTTGGAGTTGACGGTCTAATCACAAGATGACAAGTGGGTGAGGTTGCCCCACGTGCGGGTCATGCGTCACTGCTTCCGTCACTCGTGAATTTTCCTCGTAGTTTCTTGAATTTGTTTTAGGACACGAATTTGTTATCCTAAAATACAATAAACAGCAAATTAACTAAGGGTACTAGTTAACTAGTAGCTAAGTGAATTAATAAGAGCCTTTTCATAGTAAATTTATTTTAGCTATTAATTAACTACTAGATTAAAATAGTAGTTATTAGATATTATTAGATAGTTCGTTAACTTAGAATTTACTACCGATATTCTTTAGAAAATATGGTAGCAAAGTATAAAAAATTATTGTAATGGATGAGACGTGATTCCAATATTAAGTTTAAAATACATTTCAATTAAGCTAAAATAAATTCCTAATTGAGATTAGAATTAGGACCGAAAATGTTCACATTGAAACTATTTGTGCAGCCAACCCGACAAACCCAACATATGTATATGTTATGTACTTGTCCTATCTGATTTAAAATTTTAGCTCATCAAGTAGGGACGAAATTATAAATTGGGACAAACCCAACGTATGTATATGTTATGTAATTTAATCTTATGTGCGGGGAAACTAAGTTAGGATGTGGGCAACACTCTTTTCAGGTCGAACTGACGGGTTATACGTTAGGTTAAAATCTCATATCAATACATAATAGTACAAAAATTAATAGATTATAGTGAAAAACAAATACATCATAGTATCAATACATCATAGTATAAAAATTAATACATCATATCACGGGTCAGAAATTTATGAAAAATCAATACTTTCGAGTAAAACAACAATATATCATAGTACAAAACATTACAGACTTACAATATCGGATCAGATGACCTAATAGGTCATGACCCGTTAATCTAGCCTAACATAAGTATTTGCCAACAAAATATGTGATGCTTTGTGGTTGTTCCAAAAGAAAAATGTAATAACTTCCATATAATACATATAACTCAATAGAAATTCTCGTCTAATATCCCCGAATCAATTTCTTCTCACTTATGTCAAATATACCAAAAACTAATGTAATTAGTATGAAATTTAATATGATTCAAACTAAATTTAATAGGGTTAGTATAAAATATAATGGATTAATATGTAATTTAATGAGATTAGTATAAAATTTGATAAAGTTAGAATGAAATTAGGACAATTCTCATATAGTACAATAGGAAAATATTCTAACACAAATAATACATTGAGAATATTAATTTTTCATCTACTTATTTAACTTCTCATTTAGTCAAAATCTATATATATATATATATATATATATATATATATATATATATAAAGGCTAACGTTTCTAAAAATATTTCTCAAAACTTTTCATCCCATTTTACTTACTATATGTGTATACA
>BMAC01000222.1:673704-684962 GCA_014905375.1 Phtheirospermum japonicum | reverse complement strand
GAATAGCTGGAGCTCTTCATTGCTTTCCTTAGTTTCAATAAGTTTTCTAAACTCTTGGATAATTTTCTAGTTAATTGTTTAGATAAATTCTTAGTTAATTCTAGTTTTAATTAGTTTAATTGTTTCTTATGCTTGGATATTGGATATTGGTAATTTAGTTTATTTATGCGATTTAGTTTATGCTTAGTTAATGGTTCTTGGATTCGTATGATTCAATTGCTTAGCGATAGTTTCTTAAATTCATGCTTTTAGATGTTATAATTAGTTCTAGCCTTCATAGCATTAAATTGATAATTTAGTTATTCCTCTTAGTTGATAAATTAGAATAATTAGTTTAATCAGCTTTAGTATACTGCTTAGTTCGTAATTGATAATCTAGTTTAAAGTAATTAGTTTAATTAGTTTTAGTTTAATTATCGTCTTAGTTCATAATGATTGAATTAATCTATTCAAACCCCCAAATGTATATGTATGTTATTCGTAATTGAGAAAAATATTGATAAGACCGAACAGTTGTTTTCTCGAGAGATACGACTCGAGTCAAACTCATCACCCTACAGTTACCTCGTACACTTGCGAGCAAACTGACGTGCTTATAAATTAATTATTAAAAATGGGGTGCACAAACACATTATAGGATATTCATTTCTAGAGATAAAACGCCACCAGAGTTCTAGTCATAGGATTCACCCAAACGTATTCATCAATTTATGTTGCTAATCAATGGAGTGAAAAAAAAAAAAGGAGAATGGCGGGAGAGGTGAATATTGAGATGAGAGGTGTTCTATTTTTTTTTCTACAATTAATATTTGAGGAAATACTAATATAAATAGATATAATAGAAACACAAAAGGGAGGATAATAAATAGAATTTGACTTGTATTTTTGAATTTAATGTGTACATTTGACTTAAATGGGAAATAGAAAGTTTTGAATAATTATATGAGAATATATATTTACATATGTGTATCAAATGTCCCAATGAAATTTAGTAAATTTAGTTTAAAATTTGATAATGGCAATCATTAAATTGAGAGTTTAAAAAAAATTGAAAAACAAGGTTATATTATAATATGAATTTTCGGTTACAAAGAAACTTTGTTTTTAGTATGAATTTCAATTGATAATTATGAAATTATAGTATAAATTCCACGATATAATATAAAATTATACGAAGTAATAGAAATTTCATAATATAAAATTCAACGACTTAATATGAAATTCAGCAATTTAAATATGAAATTCGACCGGCAACGTTAGTGGCGGGTAATATGAAATTAATATGGAATAAAATGAACGTTGGTTGGATTTTAATTTAAAAGAGAGAAGAAAATAAAAATATTGATTACTAAGGGTCAATTAGTACTTTCCACGAGTTTGTACTATACAATGGTTGGACGTAGTAAGAAATTATATTTGATTAAACAGACTTTTACCTTTTAAAACATGAGTATATGATGGAATTGCCCAAAGAAAAATCGGTTTGCTCGTTCTAAGCCGTTCTTCACAATTTTTATACCAGAAAAATACTCTTTTTAGTGTTTCAATTGACACGAGATTAATTAGCACAAGACATAATTCATCAAGATTATAAATGATTAAAAAAAAACTCCTTTTCATTCCTTACTAAAATAAATAATTTAATGAGCATCACATTCTTAATAATAGATATGGAATTTTATGTTAAGGGGATGAATGGAAAGAAATCGAATTTTATCGACTAAATATTGATTCTATGGGAGCAAACTCTTACTATTTTTAAGAAAAAATATATGATTAAATATATATTTTTAGAGGTCAAAGGAGAGCGATTGGCCCCGCAACCGCCTTGGATCTGTCCCTGTTAGCAACCAAGCTTGATCCATTAAAATAAAGGGAAACAGAGACAATGATGAGCAATATGATGAGTCGATGATCCAGTCTGTGACGTACTCCATGACCTCAATTAGCGGCTTAGCCCACAGAGGTAAGGATGATGTTAAGTGACTTCATCGTCTCTGGATAACAATCACTATCCACCTATCAACAATCAATTCACTAATAAAAATATCCGTTAATTCTTAACTAATTTTGATTGGAGAGGTCCAAGAATTCACTTTCATACCACAGTTTAAATTCGGGATCTTTGATCTTAGATGATTGATGTACTCTACCACTTGGGTCTACTTAGATTTTCATCAATTTGAACTACAAAAAGTTTAGATACTTACTCATTAATTTATAAATAAAGATTTTTAAACACAAATATTTATTCGATTTTATTCAGGCGGTTCATTTAGGTTTACGTTTTGGGAGGGGCCAGTGTGCCTTCACGGTACTATAGTTATTTTCTTATGTTTTATCTTTCTCCCTCTTTATAAAATACACTCTTATTTTAAATTAAGATGTATGCCAAAATTATTAGAGTTTGGGGTGCCTTAGTTATGTTTGTTTAGTCGTGCAGATGTTCATTTGATTCGGTACATCTTTTATGACATCAATAATTCAAATGCACTATTTTTCAATTAACGGGACACTTTATATTTATCTTTTGACCAAGAGCCACGAGGGCAGAGATGTGAATTTGGTTCCAGTTAATCGATGAATCATCGATTTCAATTTAAGGTCAATGGTTTGGTTAACTGTTGAGTACGGTTCACGGTTAGAATTGGAATCGTGAACAGGTGTACGGCGGTTCGGTTACGCTCGTAAAGAACTGACGGTTTAACCAGAAAAAATAAATAATAAAAAAATATTGATGAACCGTCGGTTAAAATCGATTTTTAAACGGTGGGTTAGAGAACTGCTTGAAATGAATGGCCTAAATCAATGACTAGAGAAAATAGTCATTGAAAAAAAAGGTCGTCCGGTTAACCGAATCGGCCCATTTGCAATAAAAATCGGCAGTTCCAACGGCTATTTTTTCAATTTTTAAATAAATCTATTTCTACCCCTATAAATACACCCCTTTCCAACACCAGTTCTCACACCAATTCATCTATAATCTTTTTCTTCTCTTATATTTTCAAGTTTTAAGTTGAGAATTTGTGAATAAATACTATCAATATTCAATCTTTTTTTTCCTCATTTTTATAAAAAAAAAATTCTAATATTATTATGGCAAGCTCTTCTCTGATACCAATACAAATAATAATCAAGGTCGAGGTCCTCGAGAACCTTCGACCGTTACCGGCGATTATATTTTTAATGAGATGAATGGTCAAATCCAATTCGATGAGGATTTACCCGCCTCCGATGAATCCGAACTGCCGGCCCACATCAATTTTGATGAAGATGAAGAAGAAGGGGGGTGCTAACCGTGCTATGCCGTCATTGCCTCTAAGAAAATCGAAGGCGAAGGAATACCGTTCCCTCATCTTCAAATATCATTTCACAAAAACGATGATCGATGGTGTAAGTTAGGCACAATGCAATCATTGCTCGAATCACGCCTTCGATGGTAATAATACCGGCTATGGGGCGATAACATCACGCATGACGAAGAAGCATCCCGACAAACTCGGGGTTGATAGCTCTCAAATATAAATAAACTTTTCGTCTTCATCAATCGTCGGGGTCGGCCGTCAAGGTACGAGTTATAATTTGTTTCAATATAGTGAAAATGGTCATAGAAAATTTCTTGCAAGATTTGTTGCCGTTATTGGTCTTCTTTTTAATCATGCGCCTAACCATTATCAAGATTATACTAGAAGTGCATTTAATCCATATAGCACTAGCATTTCACGTAATAAGGTTAATCTTGATCTTGATAAGATGGTTGGTGAATATAAATTGAAGTTTTGATTTCCTTATTTGATATTTACCACATGATGTCCCAATATGTTCAGATTCCCATCATAATAATAATTATATGGGAATCACATATCATTGTATTGGTAATTCCTGAACTTTGCAAAAATATTTGATTGCATATAGAGCTTTTAACTGTCCACATTCTGCGGTCTATATTTAGCGCAAAATATCCCCAATTATAACCAAGTATCATTTAGGTAGCTAAATATTTTCAATTTCATTTGATAATGGCACCACTTATGCAACTAGTTTAGAATTGCTAAATATATTTTGTCAAACTTCTATTGGTGGCAAAGAATTTCATATTTGATGCATTTGCCATATATTGTGTGTTCAAAATGGTTTAGCTACTTTCAAAAATAAAATTACTCCAATTAGGAATGCGGTATTTTATATTGGAAAAAATGAATCGTTTGAAAAATAATGGAGAAAATATTGCTAAAACAATGTTTACATTCCAAAAATATTATATTGATTTGCCAAATTGTTAGAATTCAACTTATAAATTGTCAAATGATTCTTTTTAATATAGAGAAATATATATATATTTTCTTGCAACTCAAAATATTGATCTCGTTTTATTTCCCCAAGAGTGCGATGATTCTTATAATATGAGATAGCTTTTAAAAAGTCTTAATGACTTAACCGTGACTTTATCGATGTTTATCATCCTACCTCTACACTTCTTGATCAATGTATTCAGATTGTACTTATTAGTAATTATTTACTTGATTTGTCAATAAGGTGGTTTCATTATTAACATGTTGGCGAAATGGGTCAAGTATTTTTGATACATTCCCATATTTTTTTGATTGCGAAATTATAGACACGTACTACCAAACCGAAGATTGGAGTGATACCGATATTGATCGAACTTATCGAGCCGCCGACGCCTTTGCCGGTGAAGAAGTGCCGCCAATTGAAGAGGATGATGAATTGCCTCCTCCAAGAAACCCAAAAACTCGTTCTCGGACAACAATGGAGTTAAAATCCAATATTTTCAAGAAACATTTTCAAAAAATCGAGATCTCGCCACCCGCAAACGAGCCACCTCCAGAAGACGGAAAAATTGAAAAAGGAGGTACCGTGTCACTTGCAACTATTGTACATCAACTTACCAATTTCTAGAAGGATGAGGATATGGGAATATGCACAACCATCTCAACAATAAATACCCCGACAAAGTCGGCATCGATAGGACGCAAACGCAACTACAAGGAGGACAGGTAAGTACGAATTCCTCTTCTTTATTTACATATTCCGATGCTACTCATAGAAAGGAATTAGAAAAATTTGTTTCTTCTAGATCTCTTCCTTTTAACTTTGTCGGTGATGATTTATATGCAAAATTCACCCAACTTTCTTTTAATCTTTGGAGTACGAACATTTCACGCTCTACCCTTACTCGTGATATTAAAGAACTTGTTGGTGAATATAAGTTAAACTTATGTAATGACTTTGCTAGTTTACCAAATAAAGTTTCAATTTGCTCGGATATTTGGAGTGATCATTGGGAACGAAACTCTTACATGAGTGTTACATGTCATTGGGTTGATAATTCATGGACTTTACAAAAACTTTTGCTTGCATATAGAGATTGTAAACCTCCTCACAATGCATATAATATTTGTCAATTAATTCATTTGATTTGTCAAGAGTATGGTCTAGTTGAAGAAATATTTTCTATTTCATTTGACAATGCAACTTCTAATACGGCGAGTGTTAATGAGCTTATTAGTATTTGTAAACCATCTATTGGTGGCTTGTTTTTCCATATTAGATGCATATGCCATATTTTGAATTTGTGTGCTCAAGATGGTTTGAATATTTTGAGAAATGAACTTTCTCCAATTAAAACGACAGTCACGTGTATTCATAAAAATAAATCTTTGCAACGAAAATGGGCAAGATTTTGTAAGGAAAACGAGTTTGAACCGAAAAAGTTTTCAACCGATGTGCCTACTCGTTGGAACTCTACATATAAATGATTGACAGATACATATTCGTATAGAGAGGTTTTGTGTTCGTTTTTTGCCCAACAAAAAATTGGAATTATGTTATATACAATCCAATGGTCTACGTGTAATTATTTGAAAAAAGTTTTAAAGGTGTTTAATGATACTACTAATTATTTACCGGTGTTTATTATCCTACTTCTCACTTTGTTGTTGGAAATTGTGTTAAAATTGCATTCATCTTAGTACATGAAAAATGAACGATTGGAAGAATGTGTTGTTTCTATGAAACGAAAAATGGTTGAAATATTTTTATTACATTCCAAGTATATTTTTAGTTGCTACATTATTAGATGCTAATAATAGAGAAAGTGGTTAAGAATTTTATCTTAATAGTTACCGTTTGAAGAGTTTGAATATCCTTTCGTTGAAAATATTATTCAAAATGTGAAAAAGTCTTTATATGATATATTTAAAGAATATAGTATAAATTTTGATATTCCTCTTCCTATGAGTTTCGGGCAACAAACTTCTACTAGAAGTGGTAATCCTAGTAGAAGTGGTGACAGTTTGAAACAAAAAAAGTCACGAATGGGGCGTTCGGATTATTCATTCGGTTCTAACCCTTATCGAGAACTTGAAAATTATCTAACAACGACTTTTGAGTATGGAACGTTGGGGGAAAATGAAGTCGACAA
Organism: Phtheirospermum japonicum; assembly: GCA_014905375.1. NCBI lineage: Eukaryota > Viridiplantae > Streptophyta > Magnoliopsida > Lamiales > Orobanchaceae > Phtheirospermum > Phtheirospermum japonicum. Next base: position 678,517 of record BMAC01000222.1, on the reverse strand, counting down.
CGAGTTTGATATTTTGAATTGGTGGGCATCGAGGAAATCACTTTATCCCGTTGTTAACATTATTGCGAGGGAGATATTGGTCGTTCCCGTATCAACCGTTTTAGTCGAACAAGCATTCAGTGAAGGGGGGGTGCATGCTGGGCGAGCGGAGATCCAAACTTACACTTCACAATCTCGAGTGTCAAATGTTATTGCATGATTGGGTCAACGCCGATCGACGGAAACAAAAAAACGTTCTTAGTGAAAATGAAGAGAACGAGACGTATTATGATACTACGAGATCTACCAACGAGTCGGTAAATGGATGAATATGGTACCCCCGCACCACCGCTTCCGATTCCCAAAGTAAGGGATACGTAGGCAACTATCTTCAATTATTTAAAATTAAAATTTCAAATTTTAATTTCAAATATTTGAAAATAGTTCAAGTCCAATTTCTTTTTAATTTTTTTTTTGAATTTATTAAAAAATTTCTAATATAATTTTTTTTAATTTTAACTTCAAATATTTTAAATGGTTCAATTTCATATTTAAATTTTCAAAATATTTGTTATATTTTCCCACTAACTTCAAAATTTTAAAATTTTTCTAATATAATTTTTCTCATTTGATCTCATCTCAAACACATTTTAAAAAATATATATTAATTTCAAAAATTCAAAACATATGAACTTTTATTAAAAAAACAAAATAAAACAAAACAAAAAAAAAGGCCAAATCGAACCGTAACCTAACCGTGAACCGACGGTTTGCAAACCGCCACAAACCGGCCGGTTTTATTATTCAGTACTGATTCGAGGTTTCTGTCGAAATCAAACTGACAATTCGAACTGTCTGAACATGTCTACTAATAATGATACATTATTATTATTGTAGTGGCGGCGGTGACTGCGGTGGTCGTCTTCTTCTTCATGGCAGTATAAATTAAACTCAAATCTTGCATTTATCTCTTCAATTGGATATTTGTAAATTAAAAAAGTCCAAAGGGTACCAGTACCACTTCATACTTCTCTGTCCATAATCATTAGTTATGATAAAGTCACTTAGATAATGCTTTTGAAAAGCGTCCAAGTGAGATGAATTTTATTTTAACCACTTGTCTACTTTGTTGTTTATAATGGTAGTTTCCTTTGCCTCATGTGCAAGTGGGTGTTGCATTTGCAAAGGAGCCAACGTTCTATTCCAAAAGGAGTGACGTGTGTCAAGACAGTGAGATCGAGTCTGAAACCTTAAAAGTTTATGTGTGACTAAGTAAAGTCTGGTGGTAAAAGACATTTTTATTTTTTATATTATTTTAATTATTATTTATTAATAAGTAAATAAAATAATATAACGTGTAAAAACTTTTTACAATATTTTTAATTTTTCAATAGAAAAATAGTTTTTAAAATATTTAAAATTAAGATATTACTTAATATTGTTAATTTCGTAACAATCTCGCACGATTGAATTCAAAATGAATATATTAAGATAGTTGAGTTTAACGAAAAATGAGAAATAAAATACAAACATAATTAAAACAAAACAAAAAAGTACATGTTACATACATACGAGGCGATCAAGTATAAGTTGATTGTCTTCTCCAAACCTTTTGCAATACGAGGCGATCAAGTATAAGTTGATTGTTTTCTCCAAGCCTTTACAAACCTTTTGCAAGGCGAGGCATTTTAATTAAACCTCAAATTTAGACGGGGCTTTCAGAACACTGCCAATGACACACTTATGGTTTTCTCATACAATATAATTAAAACTTATAAACGTTACAATCAGCGGGGATTATTTTATGTGCTTGCTCATAGCTTACTGAAAATGCTTTCATCTTTATGAAACTATCGTCTTGTTTGGTATCGTGTTTGTCCCTCCTCCAAAGAGCCAAAACCCACCGACTATGCTAAGATGGCGGCGATTTGAGGCTTCCCACGTGAACTGGGTCTCACTAGGTGGGCTACAGTCCCGTGGCCGACTTGAGGCCCAATAACCCGGCCGAGCTTAGACCTCAAGTCATACAACAGAGAACCCACTACACTGACCCAATAGAGGCCATATGGCCCATATCAATGACTAAAACTTCCTGCTTTTTGCAGCCCAGTTGACAGTCTAAACTTGAAGAGCCTTATCCACAGATGGCGCGTTTCTCAACCTTGACATCACCATAAACATCACGGTCATTCTATCCGCTCATGACACTTTACTAGCTGTACCTATAAGTGTTTTTTTTTTTTTTTAAACGTTTTTCCAATTTAATAGCCTGGAAAAAGTATTTCGGCCATAATTGGCCAAGTTCGCTCAAGATTTTAGTCAATGGCCATTGAAAGTTTATATTTGTATTTTTTTAATTAAAAAAAATCACTATTTTCTATATCGATTTTATAAAAATCTATATAAAAATCAATTTGTACATCAGTCGTACATCGATATAGAAAGTACCGACTGACTGGAATTATCTGGAAAATGTCAGCCTCTAGTTACCAAAATTATTGGGTATTTTTAGCTATCGGTTGTCGAAAAATGCCCGAATTTTCAGTAGTTGCGAACAATTTTTTTTTTTTAGTTTAAAATGACAATAGATCTAGGTTAATAATAAAATAATCAAATAAAAAGGAATGAATACTTAAATTGGTTGGTCACGTGTCTTTTGAATCATCCATTGTTGATATTTCAGAATGTTTGAATAAATAAGGTTTGAAAATAATTGAAGTGGGCTTCAAAGAAAAAGTGATGAAATAAAAGAGAAATTATGTAGCAATTTTTATACTTTATGAATGTGTTTAGCAATTGAGATGAATAAGGATGTCAAGGAATTTAATAAAGGTATATAAAAACAATTTATTTAATGACATTAATTTTGTAAATAAACTAACACGAGTAAAACTAGTAATTTGTGCAGATAGAATCACCAAACTATTATCCTTATAGTATTTCCAATGCAATAGTGTCAAGTGAACATATGTGACAAATGACATTGACATTTTATAAAAAAAGTTTTCCAATGCATCAATGTTAATATTATATATGTGATAATTTATTTTATTTATTTTTAGAGAAAATAAAGAGAGAGAAATAACATAGATATATTTAAAATTAATTGTAAACATTGTCAAGAGCAATGTCTAGAATTTAACATTAATTTTAATAATGTCAAGCATTTAATGTGCCATATAATTATTTTTATTTCATATATCAATTTTTTTTATTTTCAATATTATTGCATTAGAGATGCTGTTAGGGCACCCACATTGGCATTAAAGTCGTCTCATTTAAACCGACATTCATTTGAATGGAAATTAAAGGAGGCCACATTAACATACATATACATACCCGTTGCTAATTATATGCGTATTGATTATAAGTGTAAATACAAATAAAGTTGAATGAGTGGATTATAAGACCTACACATCTAATTAATTAAAAAGTTTAAATGAATGTGAAGTGTGTTTAAAAGAAATGGTATTTATTAGAATGTTGATGTGAATTTGATATGAGAGAAAGAGAGAGAGAAAATTGTGTTCAAATGAATGCACAATGCAAATGTTCTAAGAGGTAGGTCCAGTCCATTTCAGCCTTATCAAACATAGCCTAGGTTTGCTACAGTTCCGGCCCACGGTGTGGGCAAAAAGTTCATTGCTACGAATTTAGGGCATGCTTGGTTTTGTTTTCACGTTCATTCACTTTTGTGTATTTGTAGCAGTGGTTTAGGCTACGATCTCCTATACTTTAACGCTTTTTATCTCATCTTGAAATGACTACTTTTTCATTATCTCTCCCATTTCATAAATATAAATTTTCTTAATGAAAAATTATCGATCAGTACCAAATCAAAAATTTATACATACTTTTAGTTACTTTAAAATATTTTAAAGAATTGTTGTATTGCCCCTAAATAAACTCTGGATATCTTAGTCCTCAACTAACTATCAGATTTTTCGTGCCGTTTTACGTGGAAATCAGTATTTATTAAAATAAATTCCAAAAAAGAGTCTTTCCAACAAATTAAAAAAATTAACATGAGGCATTTTCAAATTAGTATAAAATTCTAAACGAAAAGTATGAAATTTGTACTGCTTGAAATCCGATTATGGGGAATTGTGTGAATTATAATGGGCGAGTTGAATTATAATTAAGTAGTATGAAACGATAAAACGAATGAATGTCGTATTATCACTAAATATTTCTTACTAATTCACGTACTAATTTTTATGTATGAAATTTTATAACTGTGTAGGATGAAACTCTATGAAATTCTAAAAATTCATAGAACATGTATGAAATTCTTAAAAAACATGTAAGAAATTCAATCATGCCCGTTAACTAAAAACAAGTGTGAAGAATCTTCAGAATATGGTATCTATAAGAAGAGAGTATGATTAACTAAAAAAACAGGTATGAAATTCAAGAAAGTATGAAATTCAATCAAATAGCTAAAACAAATTTCAAAAACTTAATATGAGAATGAACTACTTTTCCAAATTAGTATGAAATTAAGTATGAAATTCGAACGGTTGAGTATAGAATCCAAATTAGTATGAAATTAAGTATGAAATTCGAACGGTTGAGTATAGAATCCAAATTATGGGGGAATCGTGTGAATTGTAAATGGTGAATAACAGCGCATGTCTTCATTGATATCGGTATTATTTGTAGAGTACAACGCATCATCTTCAATATAGGGTCTGTATTAATTTAGTTCCAAATGTATATATAGAAGTTAAATATAGAAAATATATGAAAAAAATGTTTGGTCTAAATGAAATACGGTTCTTTAATTTTATTTGTAGAATAAGGGTCGAGGGTCTGTATTATTTTTAGTTTGCAA
>BMAC01000222.1:642085-673679 GCA_014905375.1 Phtheirospermum japonicum | reverse complement strand
TTTAATTTTGCCTAAATGGTCGAAACCCTTTTTTAATTACATTCATATGTAATTATGTTAATAATAATAATAATAATAATATATTATTGACAGCAGGGCGGCGACCCCTACTGCTGCCTCCAAGCTGACCAAAAATCTCCATCATAGGAAAATATTTTCCGGCGGGATTTTGTTTGCCAAAGAAATTCTTACTATATGTTCGAAAATAAGGCGGATCGAAAATTCTCTGTTTCTGGTGGAATTTCTTTATTTGCCCAAATATGGCTGATCATAAAACTTTTCGGTTGTCGAATTTCTACTTTCCGAATATATTTTTTTAAGGAAAACATTCTTACTGAGAATTTATTACTTAATATAAAAAAAAAAAAATCTAATTGATGGAAAAATTCTTAGTTGATTGCAGAATTTCTTACATAATATGAAAATATTGTTATATTTTACTTATTAGACAAAATTTTATGTTTGAAAAAGAAAATCTTATTTAATAGCAACATATTGTTAAATTTTACTTAATACAACGGTGGAAGGGTTTTTATTTGATAATAGTAAAAGTTTCTTACTTAATGTTCGAAAATTTCTTATTTTTTTAAGTTTATACTTTATGTTTCGAAAAAAATTGACCCAATTCTTTTTTAAAAATGAAATAAAAGAACTCGGCGAAAAAGTTTTCCGGCTGACGATCACTGGACAAATCGTCACCGATGGGGTGATAGTCTATTTTTTCTTTAATAACAAATGCAATATACATATTTGTAGGATGATTAAATATTAGTTTGTGTGAGGCCTATTATCTCAAATTAAAAAAACTCATTTTAAAGTGAGATGCATAGAAAGTTGCACATCTTAATATTTTAGGGCCAAATTGATATATCTTGGGCCCAAATCTCTCACGATGAACAACTGAGATCGCAGCCTTAGACCACGAATTTTAGCGCCCTCATGGAGGATTGGTCGATTTCCATGTGGGTAATTAATTTAATAAAATAATAATAAATCGTTGAGATTGGTCTTTTTGGGCCGACTACAAACTACAAAAATGAAAGTTGGTCTCTTTTAGAAAATTTAAAATTAAGATTACATGATATGTCTAATTCGTGTACACGAGTTGGACATGTGTACTAAAATTAAAAAAAATAAAATTGTGAGAGTACAGTCCACGATATTTTAGTACACGGTATATTTATCTCGTGTACATGAGATAGACATACCGTGTACTGTAGTACACAATATGTAATAGACATATCGTGTAATAAAAAAAAACATTCTTGATTCATTTTTTTTTAAAGATTATTCATTCTCTGTATATAGAGACTAAACTTGTCATTGTTATGTACACACAAACATTGGAATTCTCTCTTTTATCTGCATATATCATCAATCTTCCCTACTAAAACTCTATGTTTTCTAATTTCTTAATAAACCCAAGAACTTTTCACTCTCAAACTTTCTCGCCCTCTCAATATTATTACCCTAACCTTGAAAATATTAAAAACTCAGAAGAATTCCTAAAATTTGAAACGTCTCCAAACACCCAATTTACCCAAAATCTCATGCAAACTTCTGTCTCTGAACATCACCAAACACCTCAAAATCAAAAGTTGCTTCCACAAGGTTGGATAGACCTAGAAGACATAGCACTAATATTTTCTTGGTGTATCGTCAATGAGAATCCAATTGTTGAAAAATATACAAGTTATGAAAACAAGTTTTAGAAATGTATGAACAAGCTCAAGAAGAACACCACTGAATCGTTGAGAATTCGCTATAAATGACTTAATACAAATGTAACAAAGTGGATGGATGTATAAAAGATAACATATGATCGAAGATCGAGTGGAATGTCCAATAAAGATATTGAGAAAGCAACTGAAGCAATATATAGAAAATATAAGTATACGCACCAGGAGGTATTTGAACAAGTTATTCGTCACCATCCCAAAAGGGAAGTGAAATTGGGTAGTGATACACATTCTCATCCAGACGATGATAATAATGTTGAAGAATGTCGTGGCAGCTCAAGAAAATCACGAACCAATGAAGATGGGGTGGATCCAACCGACTCCACTCCAAAAACTCCAGTTAGTGATACTTCAACAAATTGTCGTCCCATTGGTAGAGGTGAGGCTAAAACTAAGAGGAAAGGAAAAGGTGTGACATCGCAATATTCCCCTATTCCTGATGATTTCACTGTAGAAGTTCGTGTGATGAGAATCACACGTGGAAAGGAATTACAATGACCAATTTGGGACAAATGAGGTTGAAACCATCTGTGCTTAATACTTTAACGGGAAAGAACCACTTATTTCTTGAAGAAGATGATCTAAAATGTCATCTAATGGCAGGAATATTTCCATAAAGATTGTAATTTATATCTTGTAATTTTTCATGAAGTACCTTTCAACTTGTGTGGTTGTGGTTTTAATTTATGTAATTCTTGTTGTTGCTTAATTTTAGTTTTATGGTATTTTTATACATCTAGTATACTAATAATTATGATATTTATGACTATGTGCATGTCAGAAATATCATTATACAAAAACACCAAGAGTCACGTGACTCTATATAGCACTAAGAGTAAAGTGACTCATTCATTACATTTCAAAGTCATTTGCATTAATCTCAATTCACATGCATCTGAAAAATTCACATGCATTACTTTTCAACTCACATGCCTCTGGCAAACTCACGTGTTTAGTTAAATAATTAAATTATTAAGAGTTCTTTATATCTGTTATAAATATGAAATCAAACATACTACAATCTCCCTCACACTTATTCGTTATATCTTTATATTAGTGAATCCACCCTCCTCCAAAAAATATCGTCAAATGACAACTTATATCATGGTGCAAGTTCTAGTAATGATAATTCTAATTTCATCGAATTTGATGAATGGGAAGAATGTGTTGCTAAACAAAATTAAACAACTTGACCGCATCATCAAGGAGGTGGTCATTCAGATTCCAACTATATTCTTACAACCTATAAACCATACTATTAGAGTAATGAGGTGGGTTATTGAACGAAAATGTGAGAAGGACCATGACGATATACTCGAGCAGTACTTTTCAAAAGAGTCAATCTATCCCCCGAAAATCTTTCGAACAAGGTTTCACATGCAAAAGTCATTGTTCCAATGTATAATGAACAAAGTAGTTGACACTGATGAATATTTTCAGCAAAAGTGTGATGCCACTAGACTCTTAAGTATGTCTTCGATTCAAAAATATACTGCATCTATGAGGGTGTTGGCCTATGGAAATGGAGCAGACTTGCATGACGAGTACTTGCGCATGAGCAAACAAACCATAAGGACATCGCTTAAGATTTTTGTTGAAGGTTTAATTTCAAACTTCGGTGATGCGTACCTTATAAAGCCCACTGAAGAGGACATGCCATATCTTTTACGTGTCGGTGAAGAACGTAGGTTCCCAAGTATGATGGGTAGTATTGATTGCATGCACTGGGAATGGAAAAATTGTCCAACTGCATAGGCAGGACAATATACAGGAAGAAGCGGTGAGCCAACAATCATCTTGGAAGCAGTTGCATCACAAGACTTATGGATTTGACATGCTTATTTTGGAACCCCAGGTTCACGAAATTTTATCATAGTACTCGATCAATCTCCTATATTTACTCACTGATGACATATATTCTTCACTGATGACATACGAGATATTATCTCACTGATTATATCTCGCATGGCCAAGCAAGGAATACGAGATATTATCTCACTGATGACATATATTCTTCATGGGCAGCATTTGTCAAATCTTTTAGTCCACCTCCCATTCGAAAGCTCAAGTTGTTTGTTGAACATCAAGAGGCTGCCCGAAAAGATGTTGAGCGAGCATTTAGTGTTTTACAGGCTCGTTTCGCATTTATCAAGAGACATATATTCTTCATGGTCGTGATATGATGAGAAAAATAATGATTGCTTGCATCATCATGCACAATATGATAGTGGAGGAAAAATAGGCCACAACTTCGCAATAGAGAAGCTCACGTCGCCCTTAAAAATATCTTAATCGAGCATATATTGGAGAAATTCGGAATTGATAATTGATTGTGTAATTTTCCTATTTGAAGTACCAATTATTTATTTTAAACTTTGTATTGCGATTGTTGTCATTTATATTCTTGGTTTGTTCAATTTTATCTTGTCATATATATATATATATATATTACTTTGCACCTTTTTATTCGATTTTTGTTTAATTTATTTATTACGATTAATTATACATTAATTTAGAAATAACAACAAAATAGTTTTATAAAATGTTGTGGTTGGGTGGTTATAGATAAATCACAAAGAAATTAAGTGTGGTTGGGTTGAGAATAATATTGGTATGTAAAGATGAGAAAGCTTAATTAAATATTAAAAAAAAATTGGGTGATCGGACATTTATTGTGGTTGGTGATATTTGTAGTCCTTTAGTCAGTATTGGTTTTGCGTGAAAATGAAAACATATTTGGATACTTATTGAGCTCATCACTCCTATATATTAATACAAAATCCTCATAACCTATGTGTCTGATTTGTATGCTTCGTTTGACAAGTAAAATATTCCGGTGTTTCGTTTGCTTATGTGATCTGAGCCTAATATACACTTAATTTAATACTTTTTTTTATTGAATCTTACCTAATTTAATTCTTTTATTATATTTTTCATTATTCAATATTTTCCTTTGATTTTCCTAATATAAAAAATATAAATAAGTCATATATAATTAGTAGATAAGATTAAATTAGTTATTTTAATTAAAAGACAAACTACATATGAAATAATTTTAATTACAAAAAAAACTTTATCATGAAAATAATTAAATAAGTTTTATTGATAATAGAATTTAAAATAATTTTATTTTTGGAGTTTCAAATATTTCATATAGATAAAATATGAGTTATTTACAATAATCTAAGTATGTAACTAAATATTAGTAACGTATTCAATCTAAACATAAAAATATTAAATTATATACTAATAATTAATAAACATTATTTAGACACCAGTACAATGCGACACGGATCGAGAGTATGACATCTTTTGAATATATCAAAGTATGTAACTAATAATTATTAACAAATTTATTCTAAATATTAATATATAAAATGATTTAATAATGATAATTAATAAAATAGATAGACAGGGGCTTAAAATGTGACGGCTTTGAATTTTTGTAAGTATGTAACTAAGATTATTAATAAATTTAATTTAAACATCAAATACAGAATTATTTAATATTTATAATAATTAATGAATAGATTAGACATGTACAAGACACGGTTTGAGAATACATTATTTCAATTTTTAATTTAAAATTCTGTATTATCACAAATATTTTTTATATTTATCTTTTGATAAGTCTTTTGTAATACACGGGTGTTAAATAAGTATATATGATGCAAAATCCTCCTAATATATGTGTCTGCTTCATATGCTTCGTTTGGATTAAAAAAATGGTGCTTCGGTTGCTTATGTGTCATTCGAGTCTAAATATACTTAATTAAATATTTTCCTTTTATTGTATCTTGCCTAATTTAATATTTTCTTATTATTATATTTAGCCTAACTTAATAGTTTCCTTTTATTATATTTTGTCTAATTCAATAATTTTCTTTTATACTCCTCATATAAAAATATAAATAAGTCATATATAATTAGTAAAAAATCTAAATTAATTATTTTAATTAATAGACAAATTACATATAATTTTAATTACAATAAAAAACTTATTTATGAAAATAATTAAATAAATTGTATTTATAATGAACGATGAAATAATTTATTTTTGAAATTTTAAATATTTTGTATAGGTAAATTACGATATATTTGCAATAATTGGAGTATATAACTAAATTTTAGTAATGTATTCAATATAAATATAAAAAAATAAAATTGTATAATAATAATTAATTAATATGTATTAGACAATGACACAAAGCGAGAAGGTTTGAAAGTAAGACACATTTTGAATTTTTCAAAGTATGTAATTATAATTATTAACAAAATTAATCTAAACATAAAATTATAAAATAAATTAATAATAATTAATTAATATGGATCAGAGACGGATTGAAAATGAGACATATTTTTAATTTATATAAATATAAAAATATAATTATTAACGAATTTAATTTAAACATTAAAATATAATATTAATTAATAATTTTAGTAATTAATAAATTGAACAGGACTCAGACTGATAACCTTTCAATTTTTTATTTTAAATTTAAAATTTTATAATTTTCACAAATATTTTTTATATTTAATTTTTATAAATTCCATATAATACACGCGATATTAAACTACTATTGAAATATTTAAAAGTTGTAGATGTGAGAATCTCTCGTGAAATTAAGTCAAACGAACATAATATCAGACTTTGAATACCGTGAATAATTTGGAAACTAAAGCCAAGAACTTATATATAAACAAAAATTTCCCAGATTTCACATTCACAACACCACTTCCTCATCATCATGATCAAAAGCAGTTACATGTTTTATTTAAATATCCCTACAACAACTTATTGCACCATTCCATCTTGAAAGCCAGGAAGAGGTGGCATTAGCTTCAGCTGAGACTTAATCCCCCTCCATTCCTCTCTAAACAAACTATAGCTCGAATTCTTCGCCATCACATCAATCGAAACCTCCTTCCTCTCGATCATCCCACTCGCGTACTCCTCAAACTTCTCAATCTTTTCCAACAACGCCAAACGCCTCCCTAAATCCAACTCCCCCGCCACATGAAAAATCAATTCCCGCGCCTCCTCGACCCGGGCCCAGAAGCACGAATCCTGGGTCAATCCCGCGTACTTGCTCCTCGGCTTACTCTCTTCGTCCCCGACCTTCCTCTCTCCCCACCACTTATCGAAAATCTTGAACCTCTTTTCCCGACCATGCTCGATATAGTGACCTTTTTCGATATGCTTGCGCGTCCTGTAATACTCGGCGATCTCAAGAGGCTCGACGAGAAGCTTGTAGAACTGAGAGGCGTTGACGTATTTGGGAAGTTTGTGAAAATCGTGAGTGAGTTGATTTTTTTCCAGCTTGTCGATGAGGTCGTCCCAGAAACGGCCGAGGCGGAGACGGTTCATGTTGACTTTGAAGTCTCGCTTCGAAGCGCCTCGTCGTTTGAACGAGTCGTAGTATCCTAATTGGTCTTCGGAGTTATCGCAGAAGGCTTTGTACCACTCTATCTCGGCTCTGTATGGCGTGACCTTTGATAACGAGACGGCCATCTTCGCGTTGTTGAGGTTGCGTCTCCATCCTAGTTGTCTCGCTGTTGCCAGGCTGTTTGTTGCGGTTTCGTAGACGGGTTCCTGTTAGAAAGCAAGCAGAGCAGCTAGGTATTAGCAAAAATTCCGCGATAAGTTGTGAAAATTATGTACAAATAGAAACTACCTAGGAGTAATTATGAGGTGAGACACACGCCTGTCAGGCAGCCTGACAAATCTTTACCCGTTAGACAGTCCCCTAAAACTAAATCTTATTTGTCACGTCAGACAGTCCCTACAACTAAAAACCCTAAGAAAAACTTAAAGAACTTGAAAAAAAAACAAAACTAAAATTTGGGTTCAATAATGCGTGCTCCATTTATTCTGGGAGCAATTTGTAAAATAAAAACAAATATCAAGAAGGGTATTTGTAATTTTGAAAGATAACGGAGGTTTCTATAACTATAAAAAACCTCAAGTATACTTCTTTTTTTATTAATCAACCTTACAGCTAAGTATAAAATAACTCGAAACCGTGAGTCGAGAAATAACGAAATAACCTGACAAGATATTCCCGAAGATTGCAACGCCAATGCAATCCCAGCCTCGTTGCTCGATTCCGAGAAGCTCGTGTTCATCATCAAGCTTCCCTTCTGCAAATACTGCCAACAAACTTTCCCTACATATTCCTCATACTTGAGATGATCCTCTATACACGAATTAGCCGAACACGACTCAGCCATCGTCAAGTAAAGAAACTTAACAATAGCCGCCGCATTGTCCAAACAAATCGCTCCGTTCTCCGTGCAGAACATATAGCTCCCGAAAGGCCAATACGGGCTAACTGATTCCCGATCGTCGCCCGGATTTAGCCTCCCTTCAACACAAGCCAACACTTTCTCGACTAATTCGACCTTTTCCTCGTCTGACAATTGGAAAGCCAGTTTCACAAAGTACGGTGATGTCATCGACAGTTGCCAGAACTGGAAAAGGGCACGGAGGTGCGGGACGAAAGGGGACGATGGAGCGAAGAGGAGTCTTGGGAGGATATCGTGGTGGGCCACAACGTGGCAGAAATTGCCGGCCCATCGCTCTTGGAGGATGGCTTGGGAAAAGGACTCGTTTCCGAGCATCGGCGAGCCGTAGGTGATGCTGAGGACCGATATGGTTGGCGAAGCAGTTTGGACGTAGGAAAGGAGCCAAAGGGCCGAGAGGGAAGCGAGTGGGCCCCCTAACGAGTGACCCGTGAATACAACTGATTTGCATTGGTTCAAGATTGCGAGCATCTGCATTTTATGAATTGGATGATTAATGTTTCAATTAACCAATCAAATACACCACAATAATACAATAATACAAGAGACACTCTCTTCTCAAACAGTACGACTTTAAACTAAATCCATACATGTATATATATATACTTTTTTTTTTTTGTTAAAGCACTAGAAAACGTTAAATTAATTACAAAATTAAAAGAACCAAATAAATAATAAATAAATTTGGGCTCCATTCGATGAAAAGTAGCTTTGTCTTAATTAAATCTCGTTCCAGGATTTTTTGGAACACCAAAAGTCCAAGTAGTAACCTAACCTAAACTTTTGGCTTTTAATTTCACTACAAAAGCTTCGTTGATCTTTTTTATTAATATATAGGTATGTGATATTTTTCATGTATTTTAATGCAACCAATTTTCTTGAAATGTGGAATTAAAATAAGTAATTACTGAGGTAAATCCAGGGTTACGTAGATGATGTGATCTCCTGGACGAATCAAGTCTTCTTCAATTGTGGTCCACTCATGTGCAACAGTGTAAGTCTTGTTCAACACGGTATGAGTTAAAAATGGACATCCAATTAGAGATATTTATAGACTTGACAACAATTAGACATAGAGTTGTCTTTTTCCAATGCTTTCTCTCTCTTTTAATTTTCCAAGTATTTTATGAAATTCCAATATTCGTGAAACTGTTTTAACTATTTTGGGAAAGTTATTATTGTTGAGGAATTTATTCTTGGCAATAATTCCTATTTTGTTATTTGCCTTTCTTGGGCACAAAATAAATTAGGGAACTAGATTTAGGACAATTTTATGTTTCCTAGTTTATGCACAAGACTTTAATTATTCCTAAATTGTGTTTAGGATTTTACCAAGTTTAGGATTCTTAGTTGTCTATTTAAGACACAAGTAATCCTACACTTCTACACACGTTTTTAATAGGGATTTACGCACGGAATTCTTGGAGGAGAACTGACGCAAAGAGACGCACAAGAAAGGAAGGAAGAACACGACATACTACTTGGAGCCAACGATCGTGATAAACAAGATCTTGAAAGTTRCGTGACCAACCGAAGAGATCTTGCCATTCCGGCAACAAGTATTTAGTATCAAGCTTCTTGATATTTAGTTTTCATATATTACTTTATTATTGTGTATTGAACGTGAATSGAAAGTAATATAGTTTACGGGTTTGTACACCCAAGTTCACAAGTATTTACTTGTGAACTGATTTTGTTTAATCGTGTTCTCTATTTTTATTTTCCGCTGCACTTTTATATTCTGTTATCGATGTTGATAATCTGATGTTGATAACATTGATTAACAACATCGTGAAATCTGAGAATTATTCTTATATCCATAGACCTTCTAATTTTACAATTATCTATGATATAAAAGTATTACTGCCGTTACTGATTTTCTCGGACAAGTGAGCCAAAAGCTTGTGACAAGACAGAGCAAACCAAGTCGTCTGAGATTATCCTTGCCATGGCGACGAAGAAAAGGAAATAAAGCAAAATAGAAAAAGTGGTAGTCACTAGTCAGTCAATATTTCCTATTTCATTATTGATTTTATTTTATATTCCAATACAATTAATATATATATAACACATAATTTTATATCAACTTGTACACGTAATATTAATTTACTAACGTGGTTGAGAAATTGTTTGAAAGGAAATACTTCATTTGCTACAATACTTATTGCACTTTTTTTTTATAGTTTTGAGACAACTCACAAATGATATAATATATTTAAATTTCTTTGAATTAATGAGTTAAGTCTTTTTTCAATATCTAGAAAACAATTAATTTTACTGGTTAGTGTCACATTTATAATTGAAACCCAAATCTCAAAAGATACCACTTAAAGAAATATGTAAGAATTTCACAATTGATAATAACATATCACACAATAAGTCCTTTTCACACCGTTATAACACTGCATGTAACTGTAGATTTGTTCTTAATAATTAATTATGGCCACAAAATTGTGAAGGCTTTTTGATTGAAGGCAACATGACTAGACCCACCAGCTGGAACATAACACATTAAAATAAATAAATAAATAAATAAGGAATTAGGATGGAGCATGTTCGTTGAATATGCCCCAAATTAAGCATGAAAAGTTAGGTTGTCTTTTTCTAATCATATCATAAATATATGTTCTTTATGTCTAAAATCAATGCTTCTAATTCTGTTTTTAATGCACATAAATTGATACCTTTATTTATTAAAACATAACTATCTATTTATTTGCCTTGTTCAATTATTAACTACTAATTTTGGGATCAACTTTGGGATGCGGTAGAAGCTTGTGCTGGTGCGTGTTATTATATATATATAAATCACTACTTTATACTATAAACTGAGTTATAATGTAGACCTTAGATCTAATTAATTAAATGGATGAACTAAATTTTTGTATTTATCTTTATTTAAATAAAGGCACTAAAATTATATAACAATCACAGTTGAACTGCAAATATATAATAAAAAAAACACAAGTTCTCGTTCTCATATTATGTTGTCATCGGAACCCTACCTCTCTCTCTATATATATATAGAAAGAGACACTAATTCTTAGATTAACGTTATATACGAAAAGAGCCCAAAGTTTTTATTAATCTAACCTATATATTAATACATAATCCTCATAACATATGTGTCGGCTTCACAGGCTTCATTGTCAAAAAACAAATTGGTGCTTCGGTTTCGATTGCTAATGTGTCATCCGGCCTAATATCTAGCTAATTTAATATTTTTATTTTAATATATTTTGCCTAATTCAATACTTTTCTTTTTTAACTTTCCTTTTGTTCTCGTAATATAAAAAAAACAAATAAAACATATATAATTAGAAAAATATATATAATAGTTATCTCAATTAAATGACAAATTCCATATGCAAAATCTTAATTGCAAAAAAAAATTAATTATAAAAATAATTTATATTTATAATAAAAGTTAAAATAATTTTATAGTTAGAATTTCAGATATTTTATATAAATAAATTATGAATTATTTGCAATAATATAAGTATGGAACTAAATATTAGTAACAGATTCAATCTAAACATAAAATATAAAATTATATAATAATTAATAAATAGAGATTTGATACGGGTTGGGAATGTGTCATCTTTCGGATTAATCTGAGTATGAAAATAGAATCAATAACTAATTTAATCTAAACATTAAAATATAAATCTATTTAATAATAAAAATAATTAATAAAGTGACTATCCATTGGTACAAAGCGAGAATACAATATCTTTTGATTTTTTTATTTTTATATTTAAAACTTTGTAAGTATCACAAATATTTTTTATATTTATCTTTTGATAAATTTCGTGCAATACATGGTTGTTAAACTAATCACCCCAATATATTAATTCAAAATCCTCATACCATATGTGTATGTTTCGCATGCTTCGTTTTCTATCTATTTATCTGTTTCGCATGCTTCGTTTGACAAATAAAATATTCTATTGTTTCAGTTGCTTAGTTGCTTATGTATTATCCCAGCATAATATATACCTAATTTAATAATATCTTTTTTATTGTATCTTACATAATTTAATCATTTCCTTTTACTATATATTTCCAAATTAATAATTTTCTTTTATTATATTTTGTCTAATTTAATATTCTCCTTTTATTTAATTCGATATTTCATTTCATTCTCCCTAATATAAAAATAATAAGTCATATATAATCAGTAGAAAAAATCTAAATTAGTTATTTTAATTAAAAGACAAATTACATATGAAATAACTTTAATAAAAAAAATTAATTATGAAAATAATTAAATAAGTTGTATTTATAGTAAATATGTAAATTACGATTTATTTGCAATAATCTAAGTATGTAACTAATGTTAGTAATGAATTCAAACTATACATAAAATATAAAATTATGTAAGTATAATTAATAATATTGATTAGACACCGGTACTATGCAACACAGGTTGAGAGTATGACAACTGTTGAATTTTTCAAAGTATGTAACTAATAATTATTAACGAATTTACTCTAGACATTAAAATATAAAATAATTTAATAATAATTATTTATTAATAGAGGTTAGATAAGCGTTGATAGTGTGACATCTTTTGAATTTTTTCTAAGTATGTAAATAATATTATTAACGAACACCTGAAATCTCAGTATTACATAATATTATCTGAAGCATACTCCATCAGTGAAGTCTCCTAAAACTAAATTAAATAAAAATAGAAAACCTTTAAAAAAAAACCAACAAAATGAAAAGAGAAAAACAAAAAATCTAAGAAATAAACAAAAGACCCTGAAGACCCGGAAAACCCAAGAGAAACAAAACCAAAGAAAAAAGAACCCTACATATATAAAAGTTTTTGTCTACTATCTTTGGGGGTTGGGGCACCATACATGATTTCACCCTATAACCCCATTGCCAAATAATTATAAAGTAATAAAACAAAAGTTTCTAAAATTATTTAGTATTTCTTACGGGCACAATTGTAGATGTGAAAAAATACTATTGTAGATGTGAAAAACCATTTCAGGCACAGACATGAAATGAAAACCAAATGAAATCGACCCACATTTATTTGACAAATTAATTGGGGGCTTAATTTGCTTTTGTAAAATGACAAGGAACAACGAGTTTTTGATGGCTTAATAATATTTTAGTCTGAAGTTGTAACGCAACTAAAACACGCCACATGACAATGACATGATCAATCTAAATCCAGTGTTCAGCAATAATAAGTTAATTAAAATATATAAATAAAAGTTAATTAACCACTCTCCAATTGCAAGTCGCCCAAATATTAATCAACCAAATTGTGTGTAATTTATCTTATAAAATGACATTAATTAATCATATGTTAAAAAAAAACAAAAAAAAAAACGGACCTGTTGTTGAAAATCCAGGGATTGATAAAAAGATAGAAAGAGGTGCAACAAGCCACCATGGACCATAACTGCTCCTTTGCCTTCAACGTGAGAGGGGAATGTACTAAAAAGCCCCTTACCCACACTTTCCAACCCCACCAAATTCCCGGCCGAGCTCCAATCCACCGCTTGCACGCCGGAAAACGCCACGTACGCCACCTGCCCCACCACGTTCACGGCGAAGCTCCTCTGGGCGGCGGCGTTGGCGTGGCTACACAGCCGCCACGTCTCCTCCAGCAGCGGCGTCGACGCCAGAAATGTTGCCAGCATTTCACTTGACTCAAACCTGCGGTAATTTAATAATATATGAGGGTTTGATTTTTCCTTGGGCAATTCTAATTTTAGTCAAAATTAAGAGTGGGAAGAAATTAAAAAAAGAAAGAAAAAATTGAATTTTAGTTAGAGGTACGTACTGTGAAGTTTCGGGAGCCATTGTTTGAATTCAAAATAAGTATAATTAGGGCTGGCTTTGAAGGTTAATTCTATGGAGGAGTCGAAATATCCAGAGTGGTGGTTACTTTCAAAGTGTGAATTAGTTGAACTTTCTCGGTGCTCTCGACTTATATATATAGCTTTCACCTTTTTTTATTTATTTTTTTATTTTAGTTTACTTTATTGGGTATCCGTACAGTTTTTTGCCTAAAATAATTAATTAACTTAATGACCTGGCCCACCCAAGTGGAGACCTGATTATCCATTCCTTTGCTTATTCTTTCGTATTTAGTAATGAGTGCTAGTAATAATAATTGAATAGGAAGTTTTAGTGACGAATTTCTTTATGATTAAAAACCGACTCGTACTCTGTTGGTCGACAAATATTTTCAGTATTTTATTTGGTTAATGTTATTATCACCCGCACCATTTTATTGGTACAGTAATGATTGGGAATTTCAGAAAACCGCAATAACCGCATTGCAGCGCACCTTGAATTTTGACATAAAATAACATCGAGAGAGAATAAATATATTATCAACTAATTTTGTGAATAATAAATTTAGGTTTGGACTTTGTATTCTAACACAAGATTTGCATCAATGCAAAATAAATTATAATGCATTTTGATTTATTACTATAAGTGAACCAAAAAAACAAAATGAAATGTGCATTCTATATGTAAATTGCATATTGTTTCAGAATAAAAGACACATTTTTAATTGTAATATTTAGTAAAATTGAATATAGTAATTGGATCTGAAATTACTTTAAAATTGCAAAAACTACACCAGCGCGATCACCTTAATATTATCTATATGAGATCTATTTCTTAAACTCTCTCACTCCAAAAAATATAGATTTGATTGTTGTATTTAATGTTTCAAGATAGACTTGTTAAATTTATGGTTTAATTACTTTATGTTCCATGTATACTCTTATTCACATTACTCCATTTACTTATATTAACTTGAAATAGAGTAAAATTAAGTAATTAATTACCTATATAAGCATAAATAAAAAATGTAATACTTGAACTATATTAAATAACTGTAAATTTATCTTCTTCTTTTTTTAAGAAGTGAGTAGTGATTATCTTCTACTCTTTATTGTATTATATTTTTATCATGTAAAAATATAATATCAACATTGAATAACCACATGCGAATACGGCTAATTATTAAATATACCATAGTGTATGTAGTTATTTACATTAGGATGAATTTTTAAGATAAAATTGATGATTTTTTGTGTATGATATCAAATATGTACGTGAATATTATGAATATTTGTATTTAGAAACTAACAAATCTTTTTTATTTAAATTGTATAATTTTTTAAGTACAAAATTATGAACGTTTTTGTTGAACTAATGAACATATACGTGAAATATATTTACAAGGTACTTTGGGTTATAGTAAAATGGTCGGGCGAATGCACTTTGGCTAGACGTGTTCAGACGGTTCGAACCGCCGGTTCACGGTTCGAACCGCCGGTTCGTTTTCAGCAGAAACTTGGAACCGGAACCGAACCGTGAAACCGGTCGGTTTGTGACGGTTTGCAAACCGCCGGTTCACGGTTTGGTCTCGATTCGGTTTGGACGGTTTTTTTTGTTGTTGTTTTTTTTTTTTTTTAAATTCATATGTTTTGGATTTTTGAAGTTAATATATATTTTTAAAATGTAATGTATCAAATAAAGAAATTATATTAGAAAGATTTTAAAATTTTGAAGTTAGTGGGAAAATATAACAAATACTTTGAAAATTTAAATTTATTAAAAAAATATGAAATTGAACCATTTAATATATTTGAAGTTAAAATAAAGAAAATTATATTAGAAAAATTTTAAAATTTTGAAGTTAGTTGGAAAATATAACAAATACTTTGAAAATTTAAATTTATTAAAAAAATATGAAATTGAACCATTTATAATATTTGAAGTTAAGTTAGGGTTTTACATTGCAACTTTGCAAGAGAAAGGAAGTGCTTGGAGGAGATGGAACTATGTCCAAAACCACCAAGGAGAGTTGGATAAGGTTGGAGAAAGATGCTATAAATACAAAGTCACATGGGTAAAATTGTCAAAAGGGATAAAATTCACGAGTTGGACTGGGACTCAGTCGATCGACTGTTTTTTTTTTTTTAATTCTCTAACCGGCGGCTTGAACCGCCGGTTTACGGTTTGGAATATAGGGAAACCGGAACCGGCCCGCCTTATTGGCGGTTACGATTACGGTTCCGGTTCGAACCGTGGTCAACGATTAACCGAACCGTTGACCGCCGGTTCGAACCGACGGTTTGGCCGGTTTGCAGAAACCGTTGAACACGTCTAACTTTGGCCTAAGTGGTACAGACTCCACCGAATTTTTTATATATATAAATTATATATACGAGTGCTCACCAAGTTCTCATTAAATAATATTTGAATGGTGCATTTGATGATTTATATTTTGAAGCTTGTGTAGGATTCTTTTTTTATTTGTATAATTAAGTATATGAGTTCATTAATCAGTATCCACAAAAAACTGAAGAATCAAGAAAATGAATGAGATGGATAGTCTTTCTAAAAAAGGAATCAAAAGAAATACCCAAAAAAAAAAAAAAAGTGTTGCTCGTAAAAAGAGTATTTTACGAATAATGTATATATGAAAAAGAAAATTACAGAATAGTATGAGTTATTAATTAGTGACTCGTAGTTATTTATTTAGAGATATATTAGTTTTTTTTAGTTAGTATTGGTCAATATAATTTTAAGTCGATTCCAAAATATGAAATTTCAGTGAAAATAAGTGCTATAAATTTATTTTAACTGTTATTAGATTGTGTGATTGTTATTTAAATTAATAACTCTTTGAGAATAATTATTATTTTGTTTGGGTCGATACCCACCGAAACAAAATTTATGGACCACCTCTGCATATAGTTACGTCAGACTAGAGAAAATAAAAGACATTCAAGAACAACTTATTTGAGGAATATTGGAATTCTCGACCAATTAAAGTTATTTTTGTCGACAGAATTTTATGTAAGATGGATTAAATTGATCAAAGTGCATTCATGGCATATCAAGATATATTTATTACCATATAAATTGATTCGAAAGGAAATCCTCTTAAAGAACTCTGGCACACCATCGAAAATAAACACAAAATGAATAATATATAGGGGTAATTGTCGCGATAAAAAAATAATTTTGTCAAATATTTTAAATAATTATACAAATTATCAAATAGTCCACCATAAATATATAATTACATGATTACCTCCTATTGAAATAATAACATATTAATATAAATAATATAATAATAATATTAATAACCACCACCATCACACTCCATTCCCCGCCTGCTTGGCCGCCGTCAATTTCGGCAAGTTTTTTTTTTTTGCCCTGCATTTTTTTTAATTTTTGTCAAAATAAAATAAATAAATAATAAAGTAAGAATTTTTCTTACATTTTCAAATATAAAGTAAGGAATTTTCACTATCAAGTAATAAATTTTCTTATTTTTTCGAATATAAAGTAAGTAAGTTTCTTATTTTCAGGACATTAAGTAAGATTTTTTATACCTTTTCGATTATAAAATAAGAAATTTCACTATAAAATAAGAAATTTTCGGACATTAAATAAGAAAATTTCTTACTTTTCCGAACATAAAGTGAGAAATTTCCTTATCTTTAATTTTTGAATATAAAATGAGAAATCTCATTATAAGGTAATAAACTTTTTAACATAAAATAAGATAATTTCTTATATTTTCGAACAGAAAGTAAGAAATCTCACTATAAATAAGAAATTATTTTTGTATTAAATAAGAAATAAACAACAATAATTTTATATCATGTAAATTTTTTTTATTTTTGTTGGCCAAGAAAAAGAAAATTTTGCTTAATAAGAAATACAAAGAAATATTTACACATCAAGAAAGAAATTATTGCAATCAAGTAAAAGAAAAAAAATAAAATAATAAATTAATCATATAGTAAGAAGTTTTTTCGCTAAAAGAAAATTTGTAAAAAAAAAAAAAACAAAAAAAAACTTGGCTTCCTCAAAATATTATTATTATTAACCTCTTGATTTATTTTTATTGCTTTATTTCAGAGTAAGGCGGTATTTTTTTTATTTTAATTTTAGATTTTTTTATCAAAATAAAATTTAATTGATTTTAAATTGAATTTATAAATAATTGTCAAATGAACTCCTATTTGAGTAATTATTTGACAATATCTCTAATAATTAATAATCTATTTGGAGACAAATTGGTCATTTTGCTACTAAGAAAGCTATCACGGTTTTATATAATTAGACCTGCTTCTTGGGTAAAAGGAAGGATGCAAGATACATAATGACTTTATGCTATTTAGTTTAAGGGTTTTGATATTCACACACATAAAATATTAATAATATATATTATTAATGATGTATATATTATTAATATTGCAATAATGTCACAATTTAAAAAGACGTATTGATAATATCACAATTTAATGACAGTATATATGATAATCTCCATTGTATATATGATAATATCACAATTTAAAAAGACGTATCAATAATGTCACAATTTAATGCCAGTATATATGATAATATATATTGTATCCATAATTAATCCACGTATCCATAAATAGATACTAAGTCTCTTTATATAAATTTATATCTAATTTCACTTCAACAATCACGTCTACAAAATATAACAAATTGGTTTTTACAAGTATTCCTATGTTCCCAAATTATTTATGATTACTTTTTAAAACTATTTTGTATTACTAATCGCTGTTACCCTTAATTTTTTAATTCTTTTTGTCTTCTTCTTTATACAGCTTTCTCTATATCAAATGGATATCAACATTCAATCCCAACATGCAATCAATAAGAGATTTTCTTTAACGTGCTTTGATGTACACCGTTTGGTGCGATTAATTATTAGTTTTTCTTAATAATTATTGGTTTGTATTCAATTTTAACATTAATGTATTTTTAGACTATGACATGATTTCCTGACACACTAAATATTAATTCAGTTTTGTAATTAATGTAATACCATACCATTTTTGTATTAATCAACTAAATGGTAAGTAAATTATATAGAGTGGTAAGTAACTTAAATTACAGGATACGATTTATTCAGTGTATCTATACTTACCATTCTATATGTGTTGATTGGTAATTCCCACAAATTAGGACACAATAATAAATTGACAACAATAACTTAAATTTGTTAAAAACCGATGTAATTTTGAAATTGTCATTTTTCCAAATGACAATTAAAGTCAACTTTCACTACAATTAAGAAATATATTTTTATAATGTAAATAATTAAATATTTCCTAATGAGGTTTAATATTGATTATTCCGATTTAAAAAAATCCTATAGTAATTTTATAAATCAATATTTTAAAATAGAAAGTCAACTATTAGTGTTAATATTAACTGAGTTATTCCTCAAATCTTAATAATTAAAGTCTTCCTAATAAAAATTAAGATTAATTATTATTCAATCAAATTTCTTAATTATGTTATCCACCCTAACTGTGTTTACACCTTACAAAGATTAACTATATAAAGCCAACTTTTCATAATTTATGAATTATTTATAATACAAATGATTATATCCAATCAATTCATACTATGTTATTACCATTTGGTTTAGACTTTTTATTTTATTTAAAAGATTATTATTCAAATTTTCTTAACTACGGTTAAAATATGGTAATATTTGAGTTTTGATCAAAACAAGTATATATTCATTTAATTTTTTTGTTAATTTAGTTTAATATTCAAGTTTTATCATGTTTAATTTTTTAAGATTTAAATATTTTTTTAGTAGGGAGATGTATTTATTACACGGTTCTTAATTACAATTACTAATTTTGAAAAATATTTATCATTCATTTAAACTTTTTTATTTGATGGAGAGATCAATAATCACATTTTTTTAATTTTAATTAATAATTTTAATTGAATACTGAAGTTTGTTTCAAAATAATTTTATATTAATTTAGGTACAAATTATTTTTATATAAAACAAAAAATCTAATTAATGAGAAGATTTATATAACAATAAAGTGCAATTAATATTATATAATCTCAATAAAAATATTTAAGGTGTCTTTTGTAATATTAATTTTCTAATAGATATACTATTTTTTTTATTCTCAGTTATTTGTTTTACGAGATTAGTGGCGCTATGTTGGATTCTATTATTGTTTCGTGTCATCTCCAGAAAGAGATGAAAAACCTACCGTAATATTTAGTGTAAATGACTAGATTTAAATAATGTATATGTTTATTATTAAACTTCACTGTTGTTTATGCACAATATGACTTCGATAAGTTTTTTACAATAGGAGTTTACAATTTGTTCAATTTTTTACTTTTACATGACTTTGGGTTTAAGGTTCATGACTTAAGAATCATAATCTTGCAATTTTATATATTTGAATTAATAGTACATAACTGCTATGGTCTCATATCTTATTATTTTTATTTACTGCAGGCTGGAGAATAGCATGTGAATATTTTGTACAACTAAGTATTTTATAATTTGTAAACTACATTTCAACGAATAGTAATATTTTTATGATCCATGTTCAAAGTTTTTCTTAATAATATTCTATATTTTAAAATAATTAGAACATTTGAATATATATTGCTTAACTGTAAATATATAATAACTATAAATTATTTCACACAATCTACGTAATCTTATAAATATTATAGTATTCATATATATATATATATGAACGTTTATAATATTTTGTCCAAATTACTTGTTTCTCTTTGTTTGAAAAATAGAGTCATTTTCATTTCAATAAACATATTGGTTTGATGTGTAGACATGAACAAATTTTAACAAATTCTGTCCAATTGAGCCCATTTGAACTTATTGAGAATGAAGAGGCGTAAATGGTTCAAGATTATTTGTTTCAATGTAAAATATAAAATAAAATAGTAAGTGTGGTATACAATGAGTTTTTCTCAAAATTTAAAGTGAATAATAAACTCAGCTTTTGAACTTGATAAATTATTTTTCGGTATCAGCATATTATTAATATCGTGTATAAAGTAGATTTTCAAAATTTAAAGTGAACATTATTTTTTTCAATTTGTATTTAATGTCTACTTTTTGAACTTATTTTTAAAATAAATATTATATTTTTATAATTTTCTTATCAATACCCGCGTAATCACGGGTGTCTACACTAGTTTTGCTACTAAGAACGCTATCACGGTTTTATATAATTAGACCTGCTTCTTGGGTAAAAGGAAGGATGCAAGATACATAATGACTTTATGCTATTTAGTTTAAGGGTTTTGATATTCACACACATAAAATATTAATAATATATATTATTAATGATGTATACATTATTAATATTGCAATAATATCACAATTTAAAAAGACGTATAAACTTAATTCTCTAACTATACCCAACCTTAATTTATCTCCCAAACATGTGGACCATGAATTAATTATGAAAATATATTCTTTTATTTCTTACAAGGTTTTAACTGTTATATTGTGTTATGAGAATGGATTTGGAGAGCATTGAGGTAAGAGAGATTGGAGAAGATGTGGGAGAAGGCGGCCAGTTGATGATAAAAATGGTATCTTGAATGATGCTAGCAAGAGAGAGAGAGAGACAAAGAGAGAATATGGAGAAGAATGTGTACTAGGTTGGACTTGCACCCAGCTGGGCCGAATTGATGTAGTGGGCTACGTTTTAATTATTAACTGGGTTGCGTATTTTATAATGTTTATTTAGTGTTGCATTAGGGTTATTTCTTTTTTAATGTGTAATGGTCACCCCCTATGAGTTGATATATAGGAGAGGACACACCTTGTGGATGATCAACAAAGAAATTACAATCTTCCTACCTACTAACTCTTTCTCTCTAATTCCTTCACTTCCTCCTAAGTCTGCACTTATGAATTTATAGTTCTACATCCTATTACATCTTCATCTAATAAATTACACAACAATTACAAAAATATAATATCACAACAGTTGGCATACAGAGCCAATTTCCCTGGCCATAGCTGATGGAACGAGATTGAAGGATCTGCAAGAAATGCAAAAGAAGTTCGAAATTAGTTTTCAGACAGAAAACTTGAAGAGACAAGCAAACGATCATGAAACACAAGAGCAATTTACAGGAATCAAAACAGAGATGCAGGAACTAAGAACAGGCTTTAATGAGAAACTTAATCACCTCATCAAAACCCTAGCAACTGTGCAGTTACACCTTCTCAACATAAGTAAGGGCAAGGCATAAGTTGAAGAAGAGTCCATTCTGGGATCTCCATATTCAGGAACTGTTAGTGAAGGAGCACAATCAAGAGCACCAACATCAGCCAAAGGTAGAGTGATGATAGAACAACAGAACACTCAAGTTATTAACCCTTTACCTAAAATTGATTTTTTCTAGGTTTGATATCCTAAACCCTAGGGCTTGGATTCAAATGTAATGGGTATTTTAAATTAATACCCAAATATACCTGATACACAAAAGGTCACATTAGCTGCCATGCATTTTGAAGGAAAAGCTCTCCAATGGTTTCAATTCATAACTCAAGGGGGTTTGTTCTATCCTGGCAACAACTCATTGATGTAATTTCTACAAAGTTTGATAAACCGAAGGAAACTAAAATTATTGAGGAATTCAATAAATTGAAGCATAGTGGTTCTTATGCTGACTATGTGAAGAAGTTTGAAGAATTGAGGGCTTGTATGTTGCTGTTAAACCAGGGAGGGTATTTTGCAGATTACTTTATAGCAATTTTTATTAGTGTATTAAATGAGGACCTACAAGCTTTTGTGAACATGTTTGAGCTTAACACTCTTCAGCAAACCATAAAATTGGGGAGGAAGCAGTTATTAACCCTGGAAGCAATTACAAGGAGGATCAAGGGGCCTAACAGAGTTTTTTATTCTACTTCTTACCCTAAACAGAAAAACATTAACTCCACTGTCACCAACCTATAAAGACAAGGTACCCCTACCCCAGGCAGTCCTAAGCTACTTACATCAACCGAAATGGCTGTAAGAAGAGAAAAGGGGCTTTGTTACAATTATGATGAGAAATTTGTGGTGGGACATAGGTGCAAATACATGGTGAACTGCATGATAATGATTGAAGAAGAAGAGTTGGCCTATCTACATACAAACCCTATATGTGAAGAATCTAAGACTGAGTTGAATCTTGTTGAAGAGATACATATGTCACTAAATTCTATTGCAAGAGAAGGTGGTCCCACAACTATGAGAATTTTAGGGTATTGTGGGGACAATCAGCTACATGTGTTGTTAGATTTAAGAAGTACTTTGAGTTTTATTAAGTAATCAACTGCTAGAGAACCTAGGTGTCACTTGGGGCCCACCAAACCTATACTAGTTAAGGTAGCTAATGGGCAGAGATTATTGAGTTCTCAACAAGATGAAGATTTCACTTGGAAAATGCAGAACTAAACACTCAAGTACCCTTTGAGACTCCTACAACATGAGGGTTGTGATCTCATTCTTGGTGATGACTGGCTTTAGGAAAATACCCCTATTGAGCTAGATTATAGTGATATGTCAGTCACTATAAACCTGTCATGACCATACCTCAGATGGTAGAGAAGAAGGGGGTTGGAATGGTTGAAAACCCTAATTCGAATGGAGAAGAAGAAAAAGGTAAAAATGCAATCTTTGGACTTAATTCGAAGGACCAAAACCGAGAAAAAGGGAACGGAGCGGGTAAAGGAGGTGAGTCTGATTTTGAAGACGGTTTTGGATTAAAGGCTGGGCCGGTTGAGGTTTAATTATATGGGAATGGGTCGTAGGTGTTATTAGGCCGTAAATTAAGAATTCATCCAAGCCGTGAGTTCACTCTTCTTGTTAAATAGAGCCCAGTAATATTTATATATATAAGGGATGATTAGGTAATTTCAATTAAGTGGTCCAACCACATGTTGTTATAGGTACCGACAATTGTACTGAAGGAATTAAGCAATCAGTATTACATTTTTCTTGCCTCACTTAATTTCTCTCTCCTCTATTCCCTATCTTCTTCCCCAAGCTCTAATCCCAAATTCTTATTCTCCATTACAGATCTATTCACACCAAATACACCAAAATTACAACAAATATTACAGAAAATTATTAATAACCTAACATCTGGCACCAGAGCAGTCGATCCTCGAACATGGCCGAGATCACCCATATCAAAGACCTCCAAGAAGCTCAGAAAAAGCTTGATCAAATCCTGCAAACCGAAGCCCAGAAAAGGGAAGTATCAGAAATTAAACTACAAGAGCAGATCTCGGAAATTCATTCAGAAATAAGGGCCCAGATCACACACATCAGGTCAGATATTAAGGAACAAAACCAGAAACTTACCAGCAAGTTGGAGCACCTCACAGCTGCTCTAGCTACCATCCAGATACAGCTCCTTAACCCAGAAAAAGGAAGAGTCCAGCCTGATGGAGAGTCAATCTTGGGCAAACCTTTTTCCACACCTGCAAATGAAAGGGGGCACAACTCAAACACAAGCAACAAGTCTAAACAACAGATTGAATACCCAGGCACTCACAACACTCACCCAATGCCCAAAATTGATTTTCCCCACTTTGATGGCACACAACCCAGATCATGGATCCTTAAATGCAATGGGTATTTCAAATTAGCACCTCCTATGTCAGATTCACAAAAGGTTACCCTAGCTGCATATTTTGATTGATCCAGGGAGTACCTTAAGTTTTATTCAGGAGAAGACTGCAGAACAATTGGGCTGTCACATGAGCTCAGCTAAGCCCCTGTTGGTGAGAGTGGCAAATGGCAACAAGATATTGAGTAATAAGTGTGGTAAATACAAGGTCAGCAGTTTACTTATTCACTGAGGGTCCTACAGAATGAAGGATGTGATCTCATCTTAGGAGGGGATTGGCTCAAGTCCTGCACCCCTATTAAGTTAGACTATGCTAAGATGATCTTTAGTGTAACATTAAGAGGCAAGAGAGTGATGCTTCAGGCCCTGACATCCACTGCAGAATGCAGATTCATTTTAGGTCCATCTCTATACAAGTTGGTGCATGAGGAACAATGTGCTCAGATTGAAGAAATGTACTGGGTGACCATGGATAAGACAGATCAGGAAAGGAATGAGGGTATGAAGGAACTATTGGAGAAATATAAGGATATCTTTGAGGAACCTAAGGAATTACCACCAGGGAGAGACATTGAACATCAGATTAATTTCAAACCAGGAAGTGTCCCAAGGCATCAGTACCCTTACAGGACAACACATGACCACAAAGAGGCTATTGAGCAGATAGTGTAAGGAATGCTGGAGGCAGGCATTATTCAAGACAGCAAGAACCCCTTTGCATCTCCAGTAATCTTGGTAAAGAAAAAAGATAGCACATGGATGTTGTGTGTTGACTACAGGTATTTAAATGGGTTGACAGTGAAACATGATTATCCTATACCAGTGATTGATGAATTGTTGGATGAGCTACATGGAGCAAGGTATTTTTCAAAGATTTACCTAAGGAGTGGCTACTTTCAGATATTGATGAAGCCTGAGCACAGATTCCTAACTGCTTTCAGCACTCACAATGGCCACTATGAATTCTTAGTCATGCCATTTGGTTTGTGTAATGCCCCTGCCACCTTCCAATCACTTATGAATAGGGTTTTCAGAGAACAACTGAGGAAAAGTGTACTAGTTTTCTTTGATGACATTGTACAACAAGGGTTGGAAGGAGCATTTGGAACATCTTGAAGAGGTTCTGCAGTTACTAAGGGGGAATAAACTCTATGCTAAGGAGAGCAAATGCAGTTTTGGAACAACAAGGGTGGAGTACCTAGGGCACATCATATCCCAAGATGGATTTGCTACTGACCCTCAGAAAATACAATGCATGGTTGACTGGCCTGTTCCAAAGACACTAAAGCACCTTAGGGGGTTCTTGGGGTTAACAGGGTACTACAAGAAGTTTGTACAAAGATATGGAATCATCAGTAGACCTCTGACTGACCTCTTCAAAAAAGATCAATTCAAATGGAATGAAGATGCCCAAGCAGCTTTTGCCAGGTTAAAGGAGGCTATGACAACTGCTCTTGTCCTAACTCTACCTGACTTTTCAAAGGAGTTTGTACTAGAGACTGATGTTAGTGGAATGGGAATATGTGTTGTTTCATGCAAGGAGGGAAACCTCTAGCCTTCATGAGTAAGAAGCTATGCCCAAGG
This sequence comes from Phtheirospermum japonicum, assembly GCA_014905375.1. Lineage (NCBI taxonomy): Eukaryota > Viridiplantae > Streptophyta > Magnoliopsida > Lamiales > Orobanchaceae > Phtheirospermum > Phtheirospermum japonicum. The sequence continues at coordinate 647,577 of BMAC01000222.1, read as the reverse complement.
AATCAAGCACTATCCGTATATGAGAGGAAGTTTCTGGCAGTTCTCATGGTTGTGAATAGATGGAGACACTATCTACATGGAGGTAAATTTATAATAAGGACTGATCAACGGGCACTCATGTACTTGCTAGATCAGAAGGTGATGACTCCTACTCAGCAGAAATGGATGACCAAATTATTGGGATTAAACTATGAAATACAATACAAAAGAGGGTTGGAGAACAAGGTAGCTGATACTTCATCAAGGAGGGGGCCAGATGAGACAACATGTGCTAACATTACCACAATTACCCCATAATGGATGAAGGAGGTAGCCCACAGTTACAAGGGAGATGAATTCTTTCAGAAGATTAAAGAGGCCAAAACCCAACACCCTACTACATTACCAAACTTTACCATGTGGGGAGATATGATCAGGTACAAGGGTAGGCTGTGTGTGGGAGCTGATCAAAAGTTGAGGGAGAAGATCCTAACAGCTATGCACAACTCCACTTATGGGGGACACTCAGGGATGCTAGGTACTTATATGAGGACAAAAAGAGTCTTTTATTGGCCACTCATGAAGAATGATACTACAAGGTGGGTGAAAGAATGTGAGGAGTGTCAGAGATGTAAGACAGATCATGGGGGTATCCTGGATTACTACAAATCCCCTCCCCATTCCAGAACAGGCTTGGAGCCACATTTTCATGGATTTTATTGAAGGATTACCTAAGTCACAAGGGAAGGATTTCATCTTGGTGGTGGTGGATAGGTTAACTAAGTATGCTCATTTTTCTGCCCTGTCACACCCCTTCACAGCCCTCACTGTGGCAAACTTATTTCTGGACACAATTTATAAGCTACATGGTCTACACACACACATATTTTCAGACAGAGACAAAGTTTTCACAAGTTCTTTTTGGAAGGAGATTTTTAAATTGATGAGGGTACAGTTAGACATGTCAACTGCATATCACCCCCAAACAGATGGGCAGACTGAGAGGGTTAATCAGTGCCTAGAGAACTACCTAAGGTGTATGGTTCATCACAACCCTAGAAGGTGGGTTAAATGGATAGGTTTGGCTGAATTTTGGTACAATACAAACTATCACACAGGGTGGAAAACTACCCCTTTTGAGGCACTGTATGGGTACATTCCCCCAATTAGATCAATTAACCAGTATGCAGGACATATGAATGATGATGCTAAGCAGCTAATGCAACAGAGAGAGACAACTAGGCACATAATCAAGGAAAATTTGCTACATGCACAACAGAGAATGCAATTGTATGCTAATAAACACAGGCAAGAACGCAGTTTTGAAGTTAGGGATAGGGTATTTTTGAAATTGCAACCCTATAGATAGAACTCAGTGGCATTAAGTAGAAACCTCAAATTAGCAGCAAGGTACTATGGGCCCTATACCATTACAGAGAAGGTCGGAAGTGTAGCTTACCGGTTGGATTTACCAGAGGGCTTGCGCATATACCCTGTGTTCCATGTCTCCTTGCTGAAGCCAAAAGTAGGGCCAGATGTCGCCACCTCTACAGAGCTGCCTGCGACCACAACTGACGACGACTTCTCCATAGAAACCATCGCTATCCTCAGCACACGTACCATCAACAGGAAGGGGGAAGAAATTGAACAGGTTTTGGTCCAATGGGTAAATTCGACTCCGCAAGATGCAACTTGGGAGGACTTAAAATTCATGAAGAAGAAGTTTTCGGGGTTTGATCTATGGGGTCAAGGATCTATAGATCGGGGGAGTATTATCATGACCATACCTCAGATGGTAGAGAAGAAGGGGGATGGAATGGTTTAAAATCCTAATTCGAATGGAGAAGAAGAAAATGGTAAAAATGCAATCTTTGGACTTAATTCAAAGGACCAAAACCGAGAAAAAGGGAACGGAGCGGGTGAAGGAGGTGAGTCTGATTTTGAAGACGGTTTTGGATTAAAGGCTGGGCCGGTTGAGGTTTAATTATATGGGAATGGGTCGTAGGTGTTATTAGGCCGTAAATTAAGTGACAGTAATATCTTAAACAGTGACATTATTATAACTTGACTACTATAATTTGTGTAGCAACTATTTTTTCTGCAAAAAACACAAAAGTGACATTTTTTTGGACAAAAGTGACATATTTTAGTGCAAATGTGATAGTTTTTTTACACGGAAAAAAAATAACGATTACTATCAACTATTAGAAAGCGACACTTTATATTTATAAAAAAGACAGTAATATCTTACACTACAAAAAAACAGCAGTTTTACGAGGGAAAAACCGAGGGAATTAATTTCCCTCGGAAATTTCCGAGAAAAAACCAAGGGACAGAGAATTCCCCTCGGTTATTTCCGAGGGAAAAATAATTCCCTCGAAATTTCCCTCGGAAATTCAGGCGCCAAGACATGCCGCCATAATTACCGAACGAAAAATCGAGGAAAATATAGATCCCTCGGTTTATTTTTTATTTTTTTAAATAATAATTAAATTTTCGAGGGAATACAATTTCCCTCGAAAATATTCCGATGGAACATGGTTTCCCTCGAAATGATTCCGAGGGAAGTTGTATTCTTCGGAAATTTAATTAATATTAAAAAAAATAAAAAAATAATTAAATTCGTAAAAAATAGAAAAAAATAATAAAAAAGTAGGATTTATTTTCGGGACTCCGAGTCGCACCCCTCCCCGCCACGGTCGTAATTTTTTGGGTTTTTTTTCTACTTTTTAATATTTTTCTATTATTTCGGTTTTTCTATCATAGAAAAAATAGTAAAAAATAGTAAGAAAACTCAATAAATTACGACCGGGGCGGGGAGGGGTGCGCCTCGGGGTCTCAGAAATAAAACCTATTCTTTTCCTGATTTTTTCGATTTTTTTGTTTTTTTTTTATTTTTTTAAAAAAAGCGAGGGAATGAAAAATCCCTCGGAATTCCGAGGGAATTCTGAAAAAATCCCTCAGAATTCCGAGGGATATTAAATTCCCTCGATTTTTAAAAAAATAGAAAAAAATAGAAAAAAATAGAAAAAATGTGAAAACTCGACCGATCCTATCATCTTAGGCACGTGGGGTGGTTTTGACCCCAAATTCGATCGGAGAATACCAACGAGCACGTGCGTGTCCACACGTGTCGTGGAGATTCGACTAACAACAAGATACGAAGGATCGATGAACTCCTTCGGTTGGAAACGCGAAGGAGCGTAGCGTGTGATTTTTCCATATTGGAAGGAGGGGTTCGCCTCGCCGTCATGGAACCACGAGGGTCGGGCGTCGATCGTTCCGCACGCATTTTCTATTTTTTTTCGATTTTAGATGAATAATGGAAAAAAACTCCGAAAAAATAGAAGAATTCGAAAAAAATAGAAACGAATCCCACCATTTCACGACCGGGGGCGGGGAGGGGCGCGCCTCGGCGTCGTGGACCCACGGGCGTCGGGCGTCGATCGTTCCGCACGCGTTTTCTATTTTTTTTTATTTTAAAAAAAAACCTGAAATAATAGAAAAAAATAATAAAAATAGTAAGAAAACCCGAGAAATTACGACCGGGGCGGGGAGGGGTGCGCATCGGGGTCCCGGAAATAAAACCTATTTTTTCCTGATTTTTTCTATTTTTTCGATTTTTTTTTTTTTTAAAAAAAGCGAGGGAATCTGAAATCCCTCGGAATTCCGAGGGATTTTTGAATAAATCCCTCGGAATTCCGAGGGATTTCAGATTCCCTCGCTTTTTTTAAAAAATAAAAAAAATCGAAAAAAAAAATGTGAAAACTCGACCGATCTTATCATCTTAGGCACGTGGGGTGGTTTTGACCCCGAATTCGATCGGAGATTACCAACGAGCACGTGCGTGTCCGCACGTTCGACCAACATCAAGATACGATCGATCGATGAACTCCTTCGGTTGGAAACGTGAAGCGACGTAGCGTCGTGATTTTTCCATATTAGAGAAGGGGTGCGTCTCGGCGTCGTGGAACCGCGGGGGTCGTGCGTCGATCGTTTAGGACGCGTTTTCTATTTTTTTTCGATTTAAAAAAATTTGAAAAAAAGCCCCAAAAAATAGAAGAATTAGTAAATGAAAAAAACGAATCCCATCATTTCATGACCGTGGTGGAGAAGGGTGCGCCTCGGCGTCGTGGAACCACGGGCGTCGGGCGTCGATCGTCCGCACGCATTTTCTATTTTTTTTCGATTCTATATGAATAATGGAAAAAAACCCGAAAAAATAGAAAAATAGTAAAAAATAGAAACAGAACTCGAGAAATTACGACCGGGGCGGGGAGGGGTGCGCCTCGGCGACCCGGAAATAAACCCAATTTTTTTCTAATTTCGATTTTTTTTCGATTTGTTTATTTTTTAAAATTTCCGAGGGAATTCAAAATCCCTCGGAATTTCGAGGGATTCTTTCAAAAATCCCTCGTAATTCCGAGGGATTTTGAATTCCCTCGTAATGTTTAAAAAATAAAAAAATCAAAATAAATAGAAAAAAATAGAAAAATCGTAAAAACGAAACCGATCCTATCATCTTAAGCACGTGAGGTGGTTTTGACACCAAATTCAATCGTAAAATACCAACGAGCACGTGCGTGCGCTCACGTGTCGTGGGGTTCGATCAACAACAAGATACGATTGATCGATGAACTCCTTCGATTGGAAACGTGAAGCGACGTAGCGTCGTAATTTTTTGATATTGGAGGAGGTGTGAGTCTCGACGTCGTGGAACCACCCGTGGGTCGGGCGTCGATCGTTTAGTACGCGTTTTTTCTATTTTTTTCGATTAAAATTTTTTTGAAAGAAAGCATCAAAAAAAAGAAGAATTAGTAAATAATAAAAACGAATCCCATCATTTCACGACCGTGGTAGGAAGGGATGCGTCTCGGCGTCGTGGAACCACGGGCGTCGGGCGTCCGCACGCGTTTATATTTTTTTTTCGATTTTATATGAATAAAACCAAAAAATTCGAAAAAATAGTAAGAAGACTCGAGAAATTACGACCGGGGCGGAGGGTGCGCCTCGGCGACCCGGAAATAAACCCTATTTTTTTTCTAATTTTTTCTATTTATTTCGATTTTTTTTTTATTTTTTGATATTTTCGAGGGAGTTCATAATCCCTCGAAATTCCGAGGGATTTTCGAAATAATCTCTCGGAATTCCGAGGGATTTTGAATTCCCTCGATTTAAAAAAAAAAGTAAAAATCGAGGGTACTAAGTCCCTCGGTTTTCCGAGGGATCCACAATCCCTCGGAATCGTTGACCTAATTTATCAGCGGGCTGGCCGCCCGCTGTTTCAAAAAAGAAAGAAAGAAAACGAAGAAGAAAAGAAAGAAGAAGAGAGAAGAAGAGAGAAGAAAAGGTGCCGCCAGCCACCCTGCAACGTCGAGTCCCTGCAACCACCAGCCACCCTCCACAGCCCCTGCCCGSTGCAGTCCGGAGCCCCACTGCGTTTTTCGAGGCGAGCCCCTGCCGTCGCAGCCCGAAGACGCCCGTCATCCCAAAACAAAGTAATTCAGTTATTT